>CM061920.1:277080494-277175891 GCA_031002005.1 Vandiemenella viatica
GTAATATGATGTTATCATTAGTCTCTAATCCATTGGTCGTCAAACTGCGGCCCGAATGAAGTTTTCGTGCGGCCCGCGGCCCTCATCGGCTTCGCACGGGCAGCATTAGTTATCTACTTGTCTGGCGTAGCCGTGATTTGTTTGCGGAAACTGCATAGAATTGTGATTAAAGTCGGGGCCACTTGCGGCGTTCCGCAGCGCTCAGAGGCGTGAGCGCACTGCTAGCCAACAATGTAAGGCGTGCATCAAACGCGCCGCGCCCCTACGGCCGCTCGTTTGTCGGCGGGTTTGTCCCGCAGCCGCCTCAGTGGTAGCTTTGTCGTGTCAATCGTGCAGTAAGTTTCGGTGCTCCTGAGCGTTCGTCGCGTCTTGAGTGTATTTGTGCTCATATTTTGTGCTATCATTAGTAGTGGAATAAATAATGTCTGGTGTACCCTCAAAAACAGTGACTAAGAGGAAAATAAGTGAAGAGAAAAGAAGTTTCCAAGAAATATGGGAAGAAGAGTTTTGTTTTATAAGTGGGCACAACGAAGGTACTGCTACTTGCTTAATATGCCGGGATACCATCGTGGGACTGAAGAGATACAATTTATTTCGCCTCTACACAAGTAAGCACAGTTCATTTACAGTAGCTTTTCCTTTGAATTCAAATGAAAGAAAGGAAAAAATTGCTCATCTAAAATCTACCATTCGTCGTCAACAAAATGTTATGTTAGCAGCAGTTGGGCAAAGTGAGGCTGTCACAAAAGCATCATACCAAGTATGTAATATTCTAGCAAAATATATGAAACCTTTCACTGATGCTGAATTAGTTAAGAAATGTATGATGACTGTTTCTGACACTTTGTTTCAAAATTTCTCTAACAGTAAGCAAATATTAGCTGAAATAAATAAGCTCACACTTTCAGAATCTACCTGTCGACGCCGTATAGAAGATATTTCAAAATATATGTTTGAGGAAGTAATTAATAAAGTAAAACTATGCAAATACTTCAGCCTTGCATGTGATTCCAGTACAGATTTAGCTTCAATGGCTCAGTTTTCATTATTTGTGCGTTACTGCACATATGACGGGGTAATAGAGGAAGATTTTTTAGCAATTATAACCATGAAAGGTCACACAAAAGGTTCCGATTTTATGGATGCAATTAAAGAGTTTTTTTTTAAAAAAAATGACTTACCTATGAGCAAATTAATATCAGTATGTACAGATGGCTGTCCATCAATGATGGGCGTCAACAATAATTTGGTAGCACTGATTAAGAAGGAATGGAATTTGCCACATTTACTCTCCATTCACTGCTTACTGCATCAAGAAAGTCTGGCATGTCAAATTTCAAATACCAAATTGAAGAATGTTATGAAAACGGTTATAAGCGTTATAAATTTCATTCGTGCCCGTGAACTTAATCACCGGAAATTTAAAGAACTACTGGAGGAATTGCAGGCTTGTTACAGTGATGTTATCCTACATACTGCTGTCAGATAGTTAAGCAAAGGAAAAGTTCTGGAACGATTTGTCAATTTGAAATCAGAAATTATTTTATTCTTACAGCAAAGTGGCAAAAATTATCCTGAACTTGATGATGAATGGTGGATACTTACAGCTTTCTTGACCGATATTACACAAAAATTCAACACACATAACTTGGAATTACAAGGACCAAATAAGATAATTGGGCAAATGACTAACAAAATATTAGCATTTGAAGCCAAACTGCAATTATATATAAATGAACTCGGAGAAAAAGATCTGTCTAATTTTCCAACTGTTGCTATGCTCAGATCAGACTTAGCTATCGCCGAAACTATTTACCAAGACATGAAAGAACATTTGGAAGCCTATTGGGAAGGTATACAAAACAGATTTGCAGATGTTAGAAATATTCGAAGCTGTTTCATTCTCGTAGAGAACCCTTGGCATGTTGAACATGATGATCTCAAATTATTCTGCCAATTTGGATTTCCTAAAACTATCTTGCTAAATTAAATAATCGAACTTCAACATGACACACAGCTTAAAGCTCTGTTTATAGAACATCGTGAAACCCAACAGTACACTCAATTTTGGAAATGTGTGCCTAATAATTATAAAAATTTACGAGACTGTGCACAGTTCATTTTAACACTATTTCCTTCAACTTACCTTTGTGAAGCTTCATTTAAAAAAATGAAGTACTTGAAAAATAAATATCGTAATCGGTTGTCCAGTCATTTAGAAGACGCAATGAGGATTGCATGCAGCCCAAACGACGCAGATATAGATGAGATAGCCAAAAACGTTCAACATCACAAATCACATTAATGAAAAATTTTATATTTGTACTTTGTGTTGCAATTTTAATGAATAAAAAACCACATTCAAGAACAGACCTGTAGCTTTCTTATATAGCCCTTTGCATGTGCAGTGTAACTGTCGTTTTCTTATTTTTTAAATTAGTTATTTGTTTATATATTCTTTTGAAAGTTTGAGACTAACAAAATTATAATAAAGTTTTTGTGGCCATTTGAATAATGTAATATAATATTTTTAAAATACGTCTAGTTCATCTTGCGTGAAAGTACTTTAAAATCAATTTAAGGAACAAAACACACTGATCCCAGACTTGATTTTGGTAGTGACAAAATTACTAATGATTCTCTTCCTTGCCTTCACCCTTCTTATGCTCCTGCTTAGCTACATGAATATTGTAACATTACGCAAGTCATGGGAATTTTCACAGGGATAATTAGACTGGAATCAATTAGTCAGGTGCACTGTACGCTTTTTTTCAGTTTATTTAAAATTGATCAGCAGCATTTTATGCTATTTTAAACGCTTGTAAAATGGTGACAGCCATTTTGTGAAAATCTGAATGGCGCATGTCATCAATGACTCGTGCTACAATGAATATTCCAGTCGGTCTCAACACTTGACTCTTGTGAAGACTGACTAAAAATATAATTGTTGTCAACAAGACAACTATCGCCTCCCATAAATACGTCCCTCAAAATCTAATAGTTGTCAAACTGGCGGATGGGGATTTAAAAATATTATTCCCTGTGTTGCAGGATTTCAGTGTCATAAACATGGCTTATTGTTATCAGCAACTGCACAGCAGTGTTATTTGGCGAAGGAGTCACATACATCCAACAGTTGCAAATGGTCTGTTTTCGAAAGTACTATTTCATTTTAACAGGTGCTAACGTTCACAGCTTCTGAAGAATGATAAATGATGTATATCCTAATCCGATAAAGAATAAATGGTTTGCAGCTGTCGGCTTTACCTGTCTCCTTCGTCAAATGAAAAATATAATGGAAGAATTATAAGTAGGAGCGCGTAAAGTTGTTCAGTCGCCTTTACAGGTGCCACTCGGTACAGGGGCAGATAGATTTGTCGTTGCTGTGTGAGGGGACGTAATAATGGAAATGTTTTGTTGTTTGTTTCTCAGTGCTGACAACTCATGGGCGTGTGTGCCTCGTACAAATTACACAGACGGAAAAAAAAATCCCAACACCAAGAAAAAATTATTGTAGAGTAATGAAATTTGGACAATGCATTTGTCAAGTTAACATGTTTAATTGATTAAATTTTCAAGATCACAGGTTAATTTAAGCTCAAGAAAATGCATTTCAAATGTGAAATACTGTTAAATTAATAGCCGGTGTAACCTCCAGAATTTTGAATGCAAGCCTGCAAACGTGAATGCATTGTGTCATACAGGTTTCGAATGTCACTTTGTGGTATGGAGTTCCATGCTTGTTGTACTTGTGCTGTCAATACTGGGACGGTCAGTGCTGGCTGTGGATGATGCTGGAGTTGTCGTCCAATGATATCCCATACGTGTTCAATTGGAGACAGATCTGGTGATCTCGCAGGCCAAGGTAACATGTCGACACTCTGTAGAGCACGTTGCGAGACAACAGCGGTATGAGGGCGAGCGTTATCCTGTTGAAAAACTCCCCCTTGAATGCTGTTCATGAATGGCAGCACTACAGGTTGAATTACCAGACTGACGTACAAATTTGCAGTCAGTGTGTTTGGTATAACCACAAGAGTGCTCCTGCTGTCATAGGAAACTGCTCCCCAGACCATGACTCCAGGTGTAGGTCCAGTGTGTCTAGGCCGCAGACAGTTTGGTTGCAGGCGTTCCCCTGGCCTCCTTCTGACCAACACTCGGCCATCACTGGCACCAAGGCAGAACCTGCTTTCATCAGAAAACACAACAGATCTCCACTCCGTCCTCCAATGAGCTCTGGCTTGACACCACTGGAGTCGCAAACGGCGATGGCTTGTAGTCAGTGGAATGCACGCTACAGGGCGCCTGGCTCGGAGCTGTCCTTGAAGTAACCGATTTCTAACAGTTCGTTGTGTCACTGTGGTACCAACTGCAGCTCGAATTTCTGCCGCAGACGCAGTACGATGCGCCACAGCTGTACGCCGAATACGGCGGTCTTCCCTCTCAGTAGTGCCACGTGGCCTCCCGGAACCCGGTCTTCTTGAGGCAGTACCATCCCTTGACCACTGCACCCAACAATCATGCACAGTGGATACATTCCGGCCAAGTCTTTCTGCAATATCGCGAAAAGAAAATCCACCTTCTCGTAGCCCTATTACACGACCTCGTTCAAACTCGGTGAGCTGTTGATAATGGCTTCTTCGTCTTCTTAAAGGCATTCTTGGCTAACATCAAATCACTATGTCAAATCTCAGCGGTAAATAACGTTCACAAACTTTACAGCGCGTATTTAAAGCAAACCTGATTTGCAAGCTCTGAGTAGCGCTACTAGCGCCACACTTATGCGCGAAGCGCGAAATTTGAATCGATGTCATCTTTCAGATGTATAAACACGCCTACCAAATTTCGTTTATCTAACACAAGTCTTTCTTGGTGTTGGGATTTTTTTTTCCGTCTGTGTATCTGCTGTTGTATAAATCTTAAATGAAAGTGCCTTGGATTCATGAATGCGCTTATAGAGGCGGTCACCTTCATATGTGGTAAATATTTGGAAAAAAGGTATCATTAGTCATTAGCTCTTAAAAAAATGGGTGTGTGTGTGTGTGTTTTGGTGTGTGTTTATCCTCCACACCTGTGAAGAAATATTGTGTGGTAAGCAAAGGCAACGTCTTATTGGGATTGGGGGGAGGGGGGTGGTAATGTGGATGGAGAAGGGGAAGGAGGAGAGGAGGAGATGGACACATACAGGGGGAAGTGCGAAATGGACAGAGAAAGGGATGAAGAGATGGTGAGTGAGGGGAAGGACGACATGGGCGACAGAGAGAGAGGGGAGGAAGAGACAAAATAACATTAGATTGAAATAAATACATATCTAGTCAATGCCAGCTAGTATGAAAGAAATTAAGGCTGTTGTAGTTTAGTCCACTGAGTTGAAGAAATATGACTTTCAAAACAAGTAGTAAACAGTTGTGATTGTGTCTCATGTTACATAATACATTTAAATGTAAGTACAGTTGTCGTTATTAACCATCTGCTCACCAAGACAACGCAGCAATATTTCGTTGGGCAATTACAGTGTTACTATTTAGGGGTCGCTGAGGTGGCAGCAATCTGAAACAGAACATTCTACACAAAGTGTTCCGAATGGTCTCGACTTTAACGATTAGTGCTAGAAAGTCAGTGGTAAACCTCTCGCTTCTTTACTATAGCTAGTCTACTGGAGGTTCAAAATACACCATTTACATGCGTTGCCAATTAATAAAGATACATGTAAATCTGTGGCCCGAGGTGCCACATCATACTGTTAGTTTTGGCCCTTGAGCAGAAAAGTTTGACGACCACTGCTCTAATCTGTAATCATGGGCAGTGGCGGATCTAGGAATTTTCCGAGCCGGGGAAAAACAGTGAGATTGACACCCCTTCGAACATTACTTCCCAGCCCCTATTGTTGCCACTCCATCGGTCGCCGGCGCCCCTATTAGCGCTCATTGTCTCCAGTAGTGGGGATTATTTTTAAAAAATAAAAAGATCGCCGAGACGTAAATTTGCCGCCCTTTAAACACAATTTTGTGCCTGGGACAAGCACCCCAGCTCGACCCCATCTTAGAACTAGAACTGATCATGGATACCTCGATCTTTTTTTTTTCCACATCGCAGCATCTTGATCTGTTCTCTCACAGTATCTTATATATATAAAAAATCTCGCGTCACGATGTTTGTCCGAGATGAACTCCGAAACTACTAAACCGATTTTGATTAAATTTGGATTATTGTGTGTAATTTGGTCCAACTCAAAAGATAGGATAGTTTTTATCTCGATTATTGACTTAAATATTTATTATTGCGAATTACAAAGGGAGGAGGGGAGAGGACAAGGAACGGAAAAGACCATAAGTTAATTCTCACAGTCGAAAATTCACATCAGCAGTTTATAAAAATCTTGCGTCACGATATTTGTCCGACAACTCTCAAATCCAACTAACTCGAACTCAACTCGCACAGCCAAACTCTCAACTCGCTGTGGCAGACAAAGCTGCTTCTATTGTCACCGCCATGACGCCTGTGTAGACTGGCGCAACCAAGTCTCCACGTCCGTGCCCATCTGACAGCGCCAAGGCTAACACCGCAACAGCTACTTGCGCCCTTGAGACGCCCGTGCAGATTGCCACGAACAAGAAGGCGAAATTGAAGAGGAAGTGCATTACAGCTGGCGCCTTCCCACGGGAAGTTGGCATCTGGGCGGAGGTCTCGCACCTTGCTTCTAGAGCTACTGAACGAGTCGTGGAAGGCGTCATACCAGAAGATTGGTCCTTGAAGGTGTGGAGAAAACGACTCGATCGCGGAAATCCCAAGCAGTGGAAATTCACCATCACAGTCCACCTAGATGAACTTCAGTTCAGCTGGGACCTACCAACATGCATCGCCACTACTTTCGAGCAGGCCCTGACTAGCCGCGAGCACCACCGTCTCGCCAAGAAGCATCCCCCTGTGGGAGTCGCGGCGTGGCCGGAGACACGTGTTTCCGACCCCGCTGGCCAGTGATTTCAACTGGGAGGAGTCCGTCGATTACATCAAAAGAAGATTCAATACCCTCACCTTCGATCCAGCGACCGGCCGAAACTTCAAGGTGACGCCGATAAGGGAAACCCCATCGACCTCACAGAAAGGCGAAACATCTCCACAGGACAGTCATTCTCTCTCGCCTGAGTTACCACCAACAGACTCCCCTGCCTTAAGGGAAGACCCTGTAACACCTATCGCCGTCAACTACGCAGGGAACTTCTGCGATTTACTGGCTCTGCTAAAGCGTAACATGAAGCTGCCCATGTTCAGCTAGCCTGACCATCAGGGGATGAAGATTCTTCCGTCCTGCCCTGACGACTTCGCAACAGTAATCCAGATTCTTCAGCGAAACTACATGTCATATGACATCATGACTCCCGGTCGCGTGAAGAAGTCAGATGCCACGATACAGACAGTAAACAAATCAACGACCGCAGTGAAGCTGATCTTGCGTCAACTGGTCCAGTGTTTCAAGTGCCAGAACTTCTGGCATCACGCCAGCGAATGTACTGAACCAGTCAGATGTGTTCGTTGTGGAGGCGGTCACGAACTCGCCACCTGTAAGAAACCCAGCGATGAACCCATTTGCTGCAACTGCGAGGCTGGGCACACAGCTTCTTACAGAGGTTGTAGATCATGGAAGCTACAACGTAAGAGGCATCCACAGCAGCGCCGCGAGACCACTACATGCACACAAGGCTCCAAGGCCTCGCCGCCGGAGACCACTCGCCACCATGTAACTGTCACCAGCAGTCCTCAGCAGAGAAATAGTCTCCGTCATCTTGAATCCAGCTATACCGAGAGTAGAGTCACCCAGTCGTTCAACAGCCATAGAAACAAGAAGTTGCGGACACAGAAGACGACTCATACAAAGGAGCTTAACAGCGGCTACAGCAATAGTCGTCGACCTGCAGCGACCGGTCCAGATCTACTCGCGACGGCGAAGCATTCCGCTACACACCACTATCGACAAAAGGCGGACTACAAGAACTCCAAAAACATAAGCTTAGACTTCGTAATGCAGCTGCTCCAACAACAAACCATGTTACTGACGGAAGTCATAACAAGTTACGCAAATAACTTGACACCACCGTGAAGACGAACCTACAGAAAAGTCGTGAACCATCTAATTACTGCTGGAGGCAATGTCTTCGGACAATATCCCCCACCTCCACCTGCCTACAAAGATAAGGCAGTGACGGTGCTGGGTCGATGTTTGTCCGAGATGAATTCGCACTTAACCCTGCTTTCACTTCCGGCACAGCTTGCTGTGTAATGTGAAGTACGCCAGAACATTTCCGTGATTCCGATTCCACGCTAAACTGTAGGTCCCCTGTATCCGGCAGGATTAGCGGGTAAGGTTAAGGCGGCCACGACAGGGGCGGAATACGCAGCCAATAGAAACCCTGCCACCAGGTCATTACGACCACACGAAATTATTATTATAGTTCCATACGTTTCTAGGTGTACACTTTATTAGTGAATATTAATTTGACATTATGGAGTTTAGAATAACATTGCTGAGTCACAGCAACGCGTGACCGGGTCAGCTAATTAACTATATATAATCCACCGCGAGGTCATATGGTTTGCACTAATTGTGAACAAATAATTTACGTTTAGATGCATAGGCAAATCATATATGCCGACTAGCCTCATTCCAATATAGCCACTAAAACCTACAGGACGGTCTTTCGCCTTTATCCCGTAGCTTAAATAAATTTCAAAACCCACAAATGTCAAATTTTATGTCAAGAAAAATATCCTACATAAGCGTGTATTAAGAGGTATAGAAGTAGATGTACCTAGAGTTTTATCTTTTTACTAAAAATGTATTATAAATGTTGTGAGAAGCAAGTAAGTAAAGTAACTTGTTGGATACACCTGTGATCGTTGATAAAATATAAGGTAAGTGAAATGCATTACATAGCCTACAATCTATGTCATGACACCTGGGTCGTAGCTAGAGTTGAATTTAATATAGGGCAGCGATGGTTATAGGTAGGGCGGAAGTTAAAATTTTACTTGATCTAATCTGGTGATCGATTTTTGTCGTACTTGTGATTGTGAGTGAGTGAGGTACTACTTAATTGTCGGGAGGGGTTATAGATAAGAGCAAGAGATTCATTTTTTCAGGTTTATATTATTTCCACAAACATATTATATTCAATATTATAATAAAAATTCCTTCCTTAAAACAGCTAAATTCTTCGATTAGCCATATTATTAAAAATGAAAAGGATCTCATTCATGTCAACTGACTTCGTTCTTTTCCTTTCAAAAGCCATAAATACCATGCCTGTCATTCTTTCATGACCCATTGACAGCCTCTGACTTTGAGGCCTGTCGATTGCAGTCAAAGTTGGAAACATAGATTTATACACACAACAGTGTGTAAGTGACCAAGCTTTGTGTGGCTGCTGGTTGGAATGCGAAGTGGAGAGGAGGGAATGCACAGCTGTGGGCTGGGGGAGACTCTTTTGTGCAAGCACACGAGAGGGAGTGGTGGAAGAAGACGGGTTTTGTATGTGTGTATGGCGCATGATGCTAAATAAAAGTGTTGTTCTAATGAGAAGTTGTTAGTCTCTTGTTGCCGTTTCATAGATGTTTCTGATCCCATGCACATATTAAATGAAAGAGTTAACGTCTTTAGCTGCACTGACGGCAGTCAGCAGATCTGCGGGAGCAAAGAGTTGGACGTTTTGTCGACCAATGCAAGGAATCAGTTACCGGTACCTTGCAATCTTCAGTGAGTTCTTGCAGAAGGAGATACATCGGGCGTTACCGTTGCATCTGGCAACCCTGGCCAAAAATTTATCCTTGAAGACGGGTGATCAACAATCTGGAAGACAGTTTATATTGAGATGAGCCTTAGCACGTGGCTGTGCAAATTAACTTTGCTGATGGTTATCTGTATAATTTTTTCCTCTCGGAGGAGAGAGTGGCTTGGTTTACTGACTGTGCACTTGACTGCATAGCTTGTAGATTTTTATATCATGCCTGGCAGTAATTATGTAGATTTTTCTCTTGTTTTATGTCATAAGGGCTATAAATGTGTCTTTTCACAATTGCAAGCATAAACATTTTTTTTTATGTATACGGGAGTTCTTGTTCGTTTGTTGTTTACGGCTTCCAAGGGAGAGTGGGCATAAATTGTGATAACGGTGTGTGCTTATATTCAGTTTAATTGTTTTTGATAATGTTCTTGTTGATATTTCATGAGTTATTCTTGTTTTTCCTCCCGCTTGTTGTGTTTATAGTAGAAGTGGTTCTCTATCATTTCTAATGTCTGTTTCGTTGGTGTACGTGAAATAATTATAGATTGTACTTCAAATGAAAATATTCAGATGTGTTCGATAGTAGTGTTGGGTGCCCTTTTTTTCTCTGATCTCAGTCTCTGAGTTCTGTCTGGAGGTTCAGTATTCTTTATGTCAGCATTTGAGGGTTTTTGGGTTGAGTAGAAATGGACGACGGAGGTTTTAGTGTGATTCAAGGGGAGTGTGGGGATAGGGCAGAGAGAGGAAGTAATGTTAGTGATTCCCAAGAAGCAGCTGTAAGTTCTACAATTAATGATATTTTGGCAATTCTTCAACAGTTGAATAGGAGACATGATGAGTTTGAACGGAAGTATGATGAGTCTGAACGGAAGTATGGTGAGTCTGAACGGAATTATGAGGAGAGCCGACGGGAGAAACTAGAATGCATGAATGAGATAAAAGAAGCTGTAAAGAGGACTGAGGAGGTGTCAGAAAGATTGGTGGAGATGGTTGATAGGAGTGTGAAAGAAATGAGGGAAGAGCGAAAGAGCAAAGAGTTTGAAGATATGGAAAATTTTAGGGATTAGTGGATAAAAATCACAAATACAGTAAGGATAATTTAATGTCTTGCATGCGGGAATCTGAAACAAGTTTAGATAACATGTTACACGAGACCAAAAAATCTTTAATGAATTTTAAAAATGATAGTTTGACTCGAACACAGATGAGCAACAAAATCAAAAACAAGAGAGGTGGTTAGACGCTGAAAAAATAGTGGAAGTTAATGCTGTTGCCAAGAAAATAAATGTCGACTACAGAGAGGAAGAGAATGGGGACGAGGACTTGCTGCTAGATGTAAGAAACAAGAAAGTGGCAGAGTGGGATTTATCAGTAAGAACAGTTGTGGAATTTGCAAGCGTTGAAATGCAGACACTGTGGACTGAAGAGAGAAGGGTAGTGATAGATGGGATAAAAAGTATACAAATTGATGTAGTTGACAGATCTGGTAGTGTTAATCAGCTGTTGTGTGAGGGGATGACTTCCAGTATACTGACAGATCGGGAGGCAGTGACTGAGAGATGGATGAGTAGCGACAGCGACAAACAGAACAGTCCTGATGTGCCATTTGGAGGATTCGTTCTAAAGCCAATTTTAAGTGAAAAACAAGAAATAATTCTTGTGTGCCAGAGTATAGAGACAGGTGGTAAGATATTTCTGGGGAGACAGAAATTTGGTTTAGATGGATTGCGCAAATGTATGCAAAGTGTTGCTTCCTGGAAAGTATCGGGTGTTAGGTGTGAAAAGCAGTCAAGTGAGCTGTTAAGTGTTGACAGGCTTATTCTATCCGATGGACTGGGAAATGCAGAAGCCTATACCATAGTTGTTATTCGTTACACTTCGTGCAATGGTCACTTCCTGTGATGGGAAAGTGAAAATGAGCAAGTTAGTGGCTTAAAAGCTTGCGAAGCTGCAAGCATAGTTCATTTTCACAGGCCATGTATAACAAGTGATTTAAAAAATGTGACTACTCCTAAACAACTGGCTGAACTTCTGACGGAAGTAAATCAACAATTGTTTTGATTGACTGGGTTTACAGCAGCCACTGATACATACCTGATTTACTGTGTGTTCTTATTATATTTTCAGTGTATGTGTTGCATTATTATTACTGTTTGGCAATTTTGTGTTAGATTTTAGTTTTTGTGAAAATTTTATTTTACGGTTGGGCGCTAAGAAATCGTATTGTTTGCAGCAGCTGTTATTGCCATGACAGTTGGGACAGTGGACATGGTAATGAATCAGTATTTGGAAATTCAATTTTACAGTTGCTTTGTAAAGTATTAGCAAATGTTTATTTTTGGGCATTATTTGCTGCTATCTTGCATTCGGTCACCAATTACTTTGTCGGCAGGAAATTAAAATGTGCAAGTGGTCAGTGTCTAACAAGTTTGTAAAAACGATAAGCGCAGATTATTTTCACTAAGACTACATGGCTGAAAATTTTTATGGAAGACTATGACCTATAGCTCTTGGTAGACATTGTTTACAGCAGCCATTGAAACACAGTTGTTTTTCTATGTTATCGTGTTTATGTTCATGTTATTTGTCTGTCTTTGTATTTTTAATATTATTAATATTTATTTTCCTTTGTATTAAGCTTAAGTTTATGCAGATATGTAATTTTCATGGTTTGGAGTGTGTGAAGAAGAAAAAGATGATCTTCATTCTTTTTCTTCTGAAAAAGGACGGAGTGATGGTGTAAGTGACCAAGCTTTGTGTGGCTGCTGGTTGGAATGCGAAGTGGAGGGGAGGGAATGCACAGCTGTGGGCTGGGGGAGACGCTTTTGTGCAAGCAGACGAGAGGGAGTGGTGGAAGAAGACGGGTTCTGTATGTGTATATGGCGCATGATGCTAAATAAAAGTGTTGTTCTAATGAGAAGTTGTTAGTCTCTTGTTGCCATTTCATAGATGTTTCTGATCCCATGCACATATTAAATGAAAGAGTTAACGTCTTTAGCTGCACTGACGGCAGTCAGCAGATCTGCGGAAGCAAAGAGTTGGACGTTTTGCAAGGAATCAGTTACCGGTACCTTGCAATCTTCAGTGAGTTCTTGCAGAAGGAGATACATCGGGCGTTACCGTTGCAAGTACTAAATCCTACAGACACCACAGATGCAAAAAGTTCATATATATCTTTGAACGCCTCTCGCTGCCTGTATAAAACTTGCATTGTGTTTTCCGTTTTTTCCTCGCGATAACTCAAATAAGATTTGACTACGGTAGCCTACTCCCTTGATGGAATTGTTAAAACTGAAAAACAGTTGAAAAATCTAATTTGTTTACAACATAGAAACTTACAGGTTATATTCAAAAAAGAGAAGATAAAATAACTTAAATATCTACCTACTATATACAAAATACTTAAAAAACCTAAAAATCATAAATAATACGGTGCCCCTGTAGCAAGATATCAAGAACGTTGGCTATATTCTAAATTGAAGTGTAAATATCTTGGCATAACGTTTGATAACAAACTCAACTGGGCAGGTGGTAGGAAAGGTTACAAAATCCTTCATTTACTGGAGAGTTTGATGAGAGGATGTACCAGAGAAGTTAGGGAGTTGGGTAACATAATTTTGGTAAGACCATTGGTTGAGTATGGTGGTGTAGTTTGGGACCCAAAATTTGGTTATCAAATACAGGAGTTGAAGGTGTGCAAAGAATAGCAGCTAGAGTTCTTTGTGAAAATTATCGCAGAACCCAGTCAGTAACTGATATGATAAGGAAGTAGGATTGGGACTCATTGAAGGAGAGGAGGAGGGTGAAGAGTGCTGGGAATGTACAGGACATATGTTGGTGATGGAGCTTGGAAGGATATTGGTCAATGAATTAGAAATAGTGCATGGAAGGCGAAAGGCGACCATTACCACAAGCTTGCGCTCGATTTCATGCATAAGGGAGCGGGAAAATTTTCTTTTGTTGGTAAGGGTGTCGGGGATTGGAACAAATTCCCAGTGTAGTAGCGAATAATTTTCCAAAAACGCTTAAGGAGTTTAGAATTAAAATTGTAAATGGGGCAAGAATTTAACGTCCCAATTATAAAAGAAAATGGATGACTGTGGGAATTGTCACCGGAGTGTTAGCTCCATCGCAATTAAATTAATAATAGTAAAATTGAATTGCCAATGAAATTTTCTATGCGAGGAATGCACCAGCTCTTTTGTCAGCAGCAGCATCGACTGATTTTGGGGTAAGGTGTTTAACAATTTTCTTTGTACATGACCCCATGGACCATAGGTTTCAACACAAGTGGCATAAAAATACATTCTAAGTTGAAATTGTGAATTGGACATAAATAAATAACACTAAAATTTTACAAGCATCAACATAGTTTTTGTTTAATTTTCTCACACTTACCTAAATTTTCAACGGTATCATTTTGTCTACATCCGACTCATCGAGGCTCACTAATGTATTTGGTAGATCGTCGTCGTCCGAAAATATTCATTGTAATTCAGCAATTAGTATGTCCAACGTTTCAAAATAATCATATTTAAATGGCTGAGCATCCTTGTGTTCTACATTTTGTCGGAAGGGTTATCTTCAAGCAATCATCCATCCGATTTGATTTTTTGATTTGCCTCTTGAGCCTCTTCTGGATCTGGTTTCTATTTTCAGAACTGCCACTAGTCATAGACTTAGCTCCTTCCAAAATTTGATGACACATTTCATCTGAACTCAGTTTTTATTTTCATTTTGGACGCACTCTACGATTGTTATGGCCTCTTTCAATCCTGCGTTTTGGGCTTGTAAAGCTGGCTCTGCAGGCTGAAGCATGGATAAGATTTTTTGCCCATAACCATGGCCATTCGGAATTCCAAGTTGAGCATGACTTTTAATGCCGACACTCTTAGCGACATCATCACCATTAAATCTGTCATTTTAATTTAATCTAAAGCCGTCAAAAACGAACAATAATTAATGTTTACAACTTCTGTAAACACCAAGTATCCTGACCAATGATGTTCGTGGAGCCAGCCAATCCTTTTTCCATTATACAGGGCAGCTGTTTTGCCATGGTGAAAGAATTCATGTAACATGATGTACTGACATAAAAAAAGACGAATGAAAGTCTTTTCCGAGATTGTCCTGATGACCATAAAATGCAAGGGATGGTTGTAGCAGTGGACGTAAGGAATTATGTGGCCAAAATTATTGTCTACTCTCCTGAAATTTTCCCATACATTAAACCAAGGCCGCGTTTAGGATCTGTAGGCCCCTAGGCTATACCTGTGGTGCTGGTCCTTTAGGATCTGTAGGCTCCTTGTCTATAAATGTGGTGCGGGCCCCTATATATAATTAATAAACATTTTAATGCAAAATAATGGATAATGTAATGATAGTAAAAATATGCGAGGATAACTTACTGAATAATCGAAAGTTCGAAACGTGCCGTCTGTATCGTTTCTGAGGCAAGTGAACGAGGTTAGCAAGTGATGCTCGCACGTTCAATTTTTTGAATGATGATCGATAAATAAATTGATGCCTATTGCTGTTGTGTTGTTGCAACCAAACACCCGCAAGCAAATGCCCATGAAATTACAAACTCAAAAGTTTTAATAACAATATGAAAGAGTAGGACTACATATTGAGATAAAACAAATGACAAAAGATGATTAATACCACCAAAACACGCAACAGAAAAGGATTAAAAACGCAATGTTGATTATTCACACCCGCATGTCAACAGGAAGACAGCCCTCCACTAATCAGGGCACTCCAACGCCACACCAAGCGATCGACAATCCTGGATGCAAAAATAAAGTTTTAAAAGAAATAAAAGGGTTACTGAAACAATAAATCAAATAAAAACGAATTAAAAACCTGAATTAATATTGATTTATAAATATACTTATTTCAATTACAAATGAATTTATTGTTTTTATCCATAGTTACTTTCAAACAAAACATTAAAACTTGGACCTCCCACCGTTACTCACTGTTTACATCGAATACAAAACGATTTATCTTACCTAACATTCTCAACATGAAGGATAGGGAATTTTAGTTCGTATTGCTGAGACTTCAATCTATATTCATACGCCCCGACCACAGTATACTGCAACATTATGTTTCACGGGTTACAAGTCGCCATCGATAAGCCGCAAAGTTGTTTCTTTTCGGTATAGGTGCACTGTAATGCTATTTTACAGTACACCCGTAATTCAAAAGATTGAAATGCGCATGCGCGAACATTGTTTTCGATTTTCACGGGCATTTCAGTGCTAAAACCGTTTCGGTAGTAGGCAGGGGCGTAGCTACTATGGGGCTAGGCGGTGCAGTGCACCGGGGCCCTCACGCTCAGGGGGCCCCCAAGCACCCAAAAGCATACCTCAAGGGGCCCCTAAGCGCACCTCTAGGGGCCCTCAAGCGCAGTTTAGAGGGGCCCACGAGCCTTCACGGCAAACTGGCGACCTTTTTTTTTTTTTTTTTTTTTTAGCTCTACCGTCGTCTAAGGGGCCCCTGAGAACACAGTAGCCCCTCACTAAGGGCCCTCGCTGCTCAGGGGGGGCCCCAACCACTGCTCAGGGGCCCCTAAAGAACAATTCAAGGGCCCCCATCCTCAGTTCAAGGGGCCCCTACCAGCACACAAAGCAAGAAAAAGGTCGCCAGTTTGGCCTGAGGGCCCAAAATAATTTTTTTGCACCGGGGCCCTTGTTGACCTAGCTACGCCACTGGTAGTAGGCTACTTTCTTTGGACATGTTCCATTTATTTTTTCTTTCTGCTTGTGGTGAAGGCCCCTTGGCTACAACCTAGGTAGCCTATGCCTAACTGTGGCCCTGCATTACACTTGCGCGATCACAGCATACCGGAGAGGTCAATGTTATTTTCCGTAAGCGTATTTAACGTTAATTCCGTGAAAGTGGATCCGTCAAGGTTTTCAGTTGTTTTAATTGTCAGCAACGACTCATTGACGAATCTATTCATAATGTAACGTATTGCTATTGCAAGATTTTCTTGGTTATTTTTATCTCTCGTCCCATCTTCCATTAGAGTAAACCAGTTCGTCAGATTCCACAATATCTTTAAAAATGGAAATTCGCATTGCTTGAATTATTTGATTTTGAATTTCAGGTGAACGATGTGTTGCGTTTTGTTGTATATAACGGAGCCTCCTTCAAATTCGGATGTTTCATGCATGTGTATTCAAACAAATTCTGAAATAACCCGTGTTCTTTTTCTTCCTCCAAAATATAATTTCCGCACAAAGCAAATTCATTGACAACTAGAAATTCTATTATTTCAATAATAGACTTCATATAAGACCTATTTTTTTAAAAGATTTTCGACGTATTAACATTTCATCACTGCTAGTTGTAGATATTTATGTAATTTGTCCTGCCACATCGCCATGGCTTGTGTATTTTCTGAATCCTGTGGAAGTGTACAAAGTCTGTTTGCTTCCATGAGGTAATAATTGCTGGCAAGAGTAACAAAAAGCAGCATCTTTCTCGACTGAATACTGCAAACATTTATTTCACTTGAAGCGGTCCACTACAAAGGTCTTGTTATTTTCTTCTAGATGTACGTCTATATTAACTTCCTTTATCGGTTTTCCGATTTGAGCAATATCGGAAGCAATACTGCAGCTAACATTACCAACATGTTTCACCAAACCTGTTTCCATAGGACTGAGAGTAGAGCTGTAAAAGTAACGATGTATTCGTTACTGACTAACGAGTTCGTCACCTGACTCGAAGTACCGAATCGTTACTCACAAATTCATTTCGTTACTCGCATTTGTCGTATAGATACGAACACGTTCCAGCTCCCGCAGGTAATTAATTTTGACAACGTGAAGACTAATTTTCTAGTTTATATTTTGTTTAACATTAAAATTTACAGTGCATAATTTGTAAATAGAAAGTTTGTATGGATAATTTGAGATAGTTACTGTTTTTGATTGATCGTTCATTACTGAGGTTTATTGATTTCAAACAATTATGAGATTTGTTTGTTTAAGATTTGATACCTTCTATTTTATTTTATAGTGTAATTTACAATATAAAAGAGTTGTCTAATAGTTTGTGATATACATCTCTGCACTTGTTTTGTTCTAATAATATTTAATTAAATTTCAATGGAGTGCACGGTCCGGTGGCAATTTTCCTACACACTCATCTTCCTCTCCTTCCTGCATTCACCTACATTTTTTGTCCTCTACAAATTTTAGCTTTAAATTCTTTCAACGTTTTTGGTAAATTATTAATAATTTCTGTTGGTAACTTATTCAAATCCCTGACACCCTTACCTAAAAAAGAGAATCTTCTTACACCCTTGAGCCTGAAATCGAGTGCCAGCTTGTGATCATGGTTATCTTTTCCCTTCCAAGACTTACTTTTAATTCTTACACCAATATCTTTCCATGCCTCATCATCAATACACTCCCATGCCTCTTCACTCTCTTCCTGTCTTCCAATGAATCCCATTCCAGCTCTTTTATCATATCTGTTACTGATTCCGTTCTGCGATAATTTCGAGAAACATATCTAGCAGCCCTTTTTTTCACTTCCAAAATTCCATAAAGAAACAAGGTACAATGACTTTACTCCTTTTGCCTGGTGTTAGTTATTGTATTATCACCGCATGTGAGCAATGCGGTACTGGCTTTGATGTTGTGTCTGTTGTAACCGCGATTTAACAACAATTGCGAATCTAATCGCGTTTTCCCTGTACCTTTGTTATTGATTTAAAAGTTTTGAATATTGATCTTTTTAAAATGAAACAATTAAAGCGGGAGTCAGTAGCACTCTGCCTGCAGGCCCGACTTGATGGTATGTCAACATTTATTTTAACAAATCTATCAAAGAAGACTTCACAAAAATAAATGAAAACAGTAAAGGAAGACAGTGGTGAAACCTCCTATTTAAAAACGAAATACTTTGATGAGATTATAAACATTTGTTAAATACATGTTCCATTATCATTTCAGGCTAGTATGCAGGGTTTTGAGTAGGCTACTTTAAAAATAACTGCCATTAGTTACTGTCACTAGATATGCCAGTCAGGTGAAAGGTTAGGTCTGTGTGTGTGTGTGTGTGTGTGTGTGTGTCTGTTTTGAAATTAGATTATGCTTTCAAATATAAAATTCATAACAGCAAATCAAGTGTACATTTAGAGGTTTTTCGTAAGATCCATGTGGCAATTACATTAAGTTTTATTCAAACAAACAACTTACCTAAACTTATTTTACTAAATACACAATTTACTTATAAACTTTACCAAGTACGAACGAAGTCGTCCCGTATGCGATGCGATGTTTCATGATAGTGTTCGATTGTACCGAAAGCAACGAGTAACAAAACGATACGATAGTAACGAAGTTATCCCGTACGCGGCGCGATTCGATACAATGCTTCATGCTATTGTTCGATTGTAACGAGTAACGATTGGAAAGTAACGGGTACTGATTGGTTTAGTAACGAATACATACGGGTACAGAATTTCTCGTTACTTTTACAGCTCTAACTGAGAGTGGTAATTGTATTTTATGTTTGCAACTGCCTGAAACATTGTACCTACACTACACTAACGAACACCATTGATAATATATACTTCAAATGCCATCTGTAGACAGAATAAAGAATTAGTATATGTGATAGTGACGAACTGTAATTAATTCGGAATTGTTTACACGTCGCTGTGTTAGTAGTAAATTATTTTTTCCCCATCATTTCATACTATGAACAAACAGTTTAGGTAATTAGCATATTATCTTAGTTGATGGTATCTTTTAAGGCAGGGCATTGGAATTTTACAATGTCCCCCTCCCACCATAGCTACGGCCCTGCATGACACCGATTCCAAATGGAATCACTACTTTCTGGCATCAAATATTCAGCTTATATTATTATGTATATTAAAATAAAACAATTTTGGAATCATGTAGGGAATATATACCTGCGACAGTTTCAAGAAGTTTCGCGAGCAGTCGGTATTCGAGATGTTATACACGTCAACAATCAAAACAAAACTGCGCCCCTACAACTAAACTTGATGAAACAAAGACAGTGTTGCCACCTTACGATAATAAAAGTCGCTAGACCTGGACTCAAAACTCACTAGATTGAGGAATATTTAGAGCTAAAAGATTCGCTAGAAATCGCTAAATAAAATAAAGGAAAGTGGTAACGTAAGTAATATAAAAATATTTGAATAATTAGTATTTTCATTAAATTAAAGGTAACATTGTATTAAAAATCGACATCAAATTTCTTCAATCGGTATTTGTTCTTAATCATCTTGCTCTATCGTTGGAGTTGCAGCACTTGCAGAGGTGGAAGGATGAGACGAATTGTCACTCTTAAGTTTAAAAGAATATTTAGCATCTCTACCAACTGCAGCTATCACATAAGCCAGAAGCTCGTAACTACAGCCGTTTGTTTCACAATTTTTAACCGATTCCTTATAAAAAGAATTAGCTACTTACAGCTTTCTTGTTTGTCAAATTGTTTTTAAGAATGTTCATTGTACTGAAAATCCTTTCTACTGCGGCACTCGAGTGAGAAAGTGATAGGATATGGCTAAATCAGGTAACAACAGAAAGGTATTTATTCCAGCAGCATTCTTGTACGGGTAAGCCATATTCCGTTTTCAATGTATTATGTACGCCATTGTTTTTTCCGAGTCATGACAGAGGCATTACCTTCCCCAATTCCAATCAAGTTTTTCGAAACTCTGCAAGGCTGAATATCACTAAAAATTACCAATTTTTTTTAGCGATAACATATTTTTAAAAAATCTCTTTCGAGCTTCAAAATTCACTAAATCTAGTAACAAAATCGTTAAAGTGGCAACATTGAACAAAGAACAGCTGCAATCTATGGACAAAGAAAGATACTATGAAATACGATGGTAATTGTATATATTCCACACACTGTATAAACAATAGAAGGCAAAAAAGTATAATTATTCCAATAGGAGTACAAGCTACGAGCACACTATAGATATACATTATCAGAAATGACAAGAGACTTAAGTATTTTTACATCTCAAGACAATCTTTCAAATATCGCATGACGACAGACATCCCAAATAATGTATAACATCCACAAAGGAACTACCTCTGTTGTGTAACTTCTTTATCGCTTGGTGGCGTCGTTTCCATCACATCGATAAATAAAATCCCTCCCCATCAACAGACTTTCGCAAAAAATATTTTTTCTTTGCTGCCATCAGTCTCTCGACTGGTTAGATGCAATCCTCCATCTCTTCCTCTCTTGCGCTAATCCAAGGTTATTCAAGTAACGGTTGGGTCCGAAGCGATACGAGCAACTATTTATTGGCTGTTGAAAATTATAGAGGTAGGACACCACTTTTATACAAAATACTGGAATTGATCTGTACCATAAATGAACAAGGAATGAACATTTCCTTCATCTTGGTTAAGGCATATATATACGAACAATACTAAGTGTAACGTAGCTTTGGCCAACAGACCAGGTGTTAATAAATAAATAAGTGGTGTTAATAAATAAATAAGCGAAGTCTCCCTAGGAGCAAACAGAAGCAATCGATGCAAACCGCAAACGTGCAAAGCATGCAGTCGCATGCCGAAGAAATTTATTCAGCGAAAATTTATAAGTATTTCATTTTCGCATTTGGAGCGTATGATACGAACAATTGATAAAATTTCCTCTGCTGTACCGGAGCTGCCTTTTCACTTTTCTGTTTCGCATTCATGTACCGTAAATGAATAAACATTGTTGTCATTACACAGAGTTTTATGACTTTCTCTCGCACCTCTGTATACTTGTCAATTACTGTGACACAAATCTCCTTGTTCCACTTATCATGTTCCTTTCCTAACAGTAATCCTTTAGTCTCATTTCAGAAAATATGTTCTATTACTTTGTCGCCTCGCTGTATACTAACATGTTCACTCAGCAGTGGCGGATCTAGGAATTTTCGGAGTCGGGGCAAAAACTGTAACTTTTTTAAAAAAAAGTCGCCGGAACATAACTTGCCGCCGCCTAGAATTGCCGCCCGGAGCTAGTGCCCCGGTTTGTCCCTCCCACCATCTGGCTATGTCATTGAGAACCACGTTAAGCCTTCTTGCAATTGGCAGCGAGTTTCATTTCCTTTTGGGCCCAGAAAAAGTCCTTAATTCGTATTGAATGGGCCTATTTGCGCTTTTCAGTCCATGGGGTACGGGTACCACGTCTTCTTTTGGAGTATTCGTCTCGGTTTGTCCCTTCTGTCACTAACTTTTTCCGAAAAAGATCTCTATTGAAATCACCTTCGGATTTCAATCCTAGATATTGTTCTGGTTTTCTGGAACTTGCATATATTTGTTCATGATCTTCAGAGCAAATCATGAAGCCTCCACTTTTTTCGCTCATCTGTCTTTTTAGATAGGTTGATACACTCAGAACCTAAATAATAAAAGATTTTGGTAGGAAGTCATTGTTGGATAGAAGGCGGGTGAAACGTGTTGTGGACATACGGGTTTCCATGATTGATTCCTATGTAACTGGACGAGACAAATCGGAAGTGAGGAATGATTTTTTAAATTTTTATTTATTTCTCACTTGGTTCTCGGGATATACTATCTCAAATGTGAGATGGTTAGGCTGAAATGCGGCCTGCACTAAAAAACATTTCGCCAAATCTACAAGGAACTACACGCTGGACATTCACAATGGGTGTTTTGTTTTCTTACTACAGTTTTGTATTTAAGTTGAAATACGGCCTACACCAGGAGAAAAACCATCGCCAAATGCACTAGGAACTATACCAATAACTAACTTTTGACATTCGACAGAAGTAAGCGAGACATCATTTGCTGCAACAATGACATAACTGAAAAAAAAACAAGTTTTTTGAGTTATGATCTTAGGACGGACCATTTTCGTATATACTATAACTTATACTATAATTTTTTCCTTTTTTTATACAGCATTCTTTCAAAAAACATGGAGATAAGTTACTTTCTAGTGAATGCATAAAGTTATTTATTACACATAAAGCATTTGAATTGGTCCTCCTGTAAAAAATTTCTCGTTGTGTTACATAAGAATGAATCGTCAAATTGCGGCGCCACGGTTATGATAGTGCTACATTGGCACGCATAAGGCATATACTTGCGGCGAATACTGGCATTACTGGAATATTTAGGAGCGGCATGCCAAAGAAGAGAGAGAACCATTAAAATAAATTAGCAATTGACTTCTGGTGTAAGGAAGCGATAATGTTTTCATTTGCAGGAGGGGGAGTGACAGAAGGAATAAATTACCTAAAAAGATAATGAACACTTATACCCCTGACTGAAATGGAACTTAAGATAAAAATAAATATGAATTGTAGATAAGTGCTGAGGGAAATTGCTGCCGGGCTATATTTCCAAAGACTTAATTAGTAGATCCTAATAACAACTTCATCAGTAGCCAAAGTGCAACGGTCCACTTTTTGCAGTTTTTTTAGTTGGTGAACTTTGAATGGCAGCACATATTTCAGTAGCAATCAAAAGCATTTCAGGAAGATTAAAATTCGACACAGAGTCTATATTAAGTATTTTTTTGGGATGTAAATTCAGTAATTCCGTATGCAAGTCACAGATATAATCCTCAGCCATAAAAATGTTCACAGTTGCTATTGTTAAACTGTAATCATCCTTTCGACAGTATTTTTTATATCTGTTAGGCTCAAAGACCGAAAACACTCACTGAACGAAAAAAAGTCCACGACGCGTTGTGATCTCTTTTAAACAGCCACTGACGCAAAACAAATTAGTAGTGGCATACTTGGTTTTAATAATGCTCAGATTGCGGGTTCTTCCATACCACTAAAAAATAATACTTATTGTCAGAAGTTAACTTCCAGTTCCCCTGAAAACCACATAAAAGAGTCCACATTCCCACCAAAACTTTAATCAATATGACCGTGAGAATAATATCATAGTTTCTTTTCCGAAGATTGAAAGTTCTTGCCATACTTCGGCTTAGCCGACACCACACCAAACACTCCAGTCAAAACCAACTATTTTCGATACATCCTCAAAACTTGTCGAAACACATTAGTCAGAAATACTTGAATATTATCCCAAAGTGTTCCACATACCCTGCACTACACCTCTGAATAACATTTATTGGCTTTAAAACAATTTTTTTCACAATTCTGAGCATAAAAGTAACACAGACTTGCGGCCACTCCAAACTGTGCCGCGATACAAAAGCCGATTATCAAGAAGCAAGGTATTTAACAGTGCACCAGCGGCATCCGATAATGCTACTCGAAAGCTCGAGATTTCCTAACCAATTAATATTATTAAAAATACTTCTATATTTAAACTACATAAACTATAGGAATTCCTCTTTGACATTGTTCATAACAGACAGAAACAACGAAGTTCACTGAACACCCATAGTAGAAAATAAGCACGAAACGTGACTGCGAATCCATTGAAAAACCAATTCCAACCTCTTGCCGAACGGACGACTGAAATGGAACCACCATCAAAAGCATTTGAAACAGCTGCAGTGCCAAGAAATGTACAAGAACGCATCTCTTGTTCATTTATCAAACAGCTAACTTAATCGAGATTAATAAAGTAATCAAAAGATTGCTGCAAGAATCTCTTAGTCTTCCGAGGCGACAACGTAAAACACTTTGTGCAATTCGGGTAAGATTACTTAACGTTACGGAAGTTGTTTGATGAACTTCAGATCCATTACTAGAGCCAACAAAAGCCAATGCAAAGAAATCCGTAAACGGTAATCAAAGGACTCCCACCTACGGAGAACACCGAAGAAGCCCTCCCCCCCCCCCCCCAAAAAAAGACATTTTTGCCGTCCATCAATCAAGAAACGTGACGAAACAACAAGACAACTGCTACACCTGACAACATTTCCGGTGACTATAAATCCTGGACCCCTCGCTATCTCATCTGTATTGAATGTTGTATCTTAGATACAAAGTTCAAACAGAAAGCTGCCAAAACCAACTGGCTCCCCACTCCCAATGTTAGTCCAAGAATTGAACAGTATCTAACAAATAAGAGTAAAATATGTCAACTGCGAAGGAAAGCATGCAGCATTATGGAGGAGGTGCCAAACCTATCAAGCTATCCTAAGGCTACCAACAACGTCAGAAAGGAAACAAGAGAAAAGAATCAGGACATCCTGAAAACAAGATCAGATTTCCCATCGCATCCAAATGCAAAACGGTAGGCGAACCAACTAGAACCATTTTCCAACCGCAATAGAGAATCATACGTTAACAAATTGAGGAAATCAACAAAACAAAAAGACCACAAAAAAAGCAGGAAACGACTCACCAAAGCTAAGAATACGGAGAAGAACCGCTAGACTTCCACTCGACTTTCGCAGTTTCCAAAATAGTGTAAAAAAGAGAGAAACATAACAGCAAGAATAAAACACGCAACAACCACACTGAGGAGAATGTTAGCTATTCCACAAGGCGTAATCTCACTCTGAGAATAAATGGGGCAACTCCACAGAAACTAACACAGCCGAAACTTTTTCATCTGAAATACGAATTGATTGAAGAAGAGAATACAACGACAGGAATTCTACAGAAGCCGTAAGATAGATATTTTTCTCACAAGCGAAACATTTCTAAAACCTTAGCACAAATTCAGTGTTATAGGAAAGACGATATAATGAAGCGACAGAATTTGTCGGGCCAAAGAACGTAAGCATCAGGTCAAATCTATGACATCAGCGCATGTTGAACCCTTACCTAGTGTCCATGGAAGCAACATCAATAAAAAAAATCCAGAAGGCGGAAGGACACCTAGTAATGGCAACAGCTTACCAACCCCTTAATCGACTGCTCCTACAATTTGATCTGGACACCAACTCGGCTCTAGGCAACAAAATAATAGGCACTGAACTGAATGCCGAAAATTGGGCTCAGAACTCACTAATCACCAACCTGATGGTATCCATTCATTTCAACTCAAAGAAAATAGGAACATTGAAGTGTAGGGGCCAACAGACGTCAGAAATGTTCAAAAAACACCGTGACAGTCTACGAGTATTGGTATCGACAGTTTTTTTTTTTTTTTTTTGCTGTAATCAATCTTTCGACTGGTTTGATGCAATCCTCCGTTAGTGGTTACAAATATAATTAATCTTTCTGCAAACTATTAACGAGTAATCGTCAGACCACTTACCCGTATTTGACAAGGTAGAAAAATGCTATAAAAAAACTGAAACTTCTAAAACAACGAAAATTAACAGTTGAAAATACTTCACTCGGATATTTCACAACAAAATGAGCACTACATTCGACACCTCTTCGGAGGAAAAAAATCGACCAGGCAATTTACCAGATACATCGAACAATAATAGAATCTACCAACAAATCTTCAGTTACCAACTACATTTACAGAAGTCGATATACAGAACTACCAAACGAACTAGAGGAAATGAAACGCCTAAAAACTACTATCTTCCAATCTGGCAACACTACTGGACCCACCGGATAAAAGGGCTTTCAACTACTGATCCCGCCAACTGCACAACGGACTTCAAGAACGAAGATTCGGTAAATGGGAATAATGCATGCCCTTTCTGCTACTACAAAACATGGAACGTGTCAGTTTATACACGCTCTTTTAAACAACCTTACTTCCTTTCTCCAAAATTCTATTTGACTTTACTATATACCACATTTACTTTACCTACAACCATTTCCTTTTCTACTTCTACGCATTTTTCTAACCGCCATTTCTCTTAAGCTTTTTTTTTTTGCATTTCCTGTTAATTTCACTTCACTATTGTCTGTATTGCTCTCTTCCTGCTTCATGTTGAGCATTATTGTGCCTTCTCCTCTTATCAACCAACTCCCAAATATTCTCAGTGATCCAAGGTTTTCGGGTAACTTGTTCCCTAAAGCCTAATGTTTCTTTACTAGCATAGATTTTTTCTTTCACAAAGCATTCCATTCGTCCTCAACTCAGCTCCTTTCAGAGTTATTTCTTAGACCCAAGTTTACCATCTCTGCAAAATTTTCTCTCGTGCTAGATTATTTCAAATTGTTTACATTTAGTTTTCCCCGCTCGTATTGCTTTTTATTCTTTTGAATTTCAGCCTGCATTTCATAACTAGCAGATTATGGTCAGAGTCTAGATCCGCTCCAGGATATGCTTTACAGTCTATAACTTGCTTTCTGAATCTCTGTTTAGCCATGGTATAATCTAGTTGGTATCTGCCTATACCTCCAGGACGTTTCCAGGTGCATATATTTCGTGCATAGTTCTTAAATAATGTTTACAGTTTTAACCAAATTCTAACAACAAACTTCCTCGCTCATTTCTAACTCCCAAAGCAAAAATTTCTACAGTATTCCCTCTTTTTCCTCCTCTTTCACATATTGGATTAATTCTTCAATTTCAGCGAATATCTATATATATATAAAGAGAAATGTATGTATGTTTGGTTGTTTGTTCTTCATACAGATCCACAGTTTTCATCCGATCTCGATGAAACTTTGCACACTTAACCTTTGAAACAAGGAGAAAAATACTGTCTACATTTGGTTGAAAAATTATCTGTATAAATCATAAATGTTGTTTTATAATTTCGAAAAATTATTGAACGGCGATAGACAAACGCGTTTGATATGGAGGTCTCTGAACTGTTTTTCCGTGTAGCGGTCAGGTAGCTCAGTGGTTAAAGCGGTTGCTTACTAATGTTTGGGTTGTGGTCACCGGTTCAAATCTCCGTGTATTCAAAGATTTTTAAAAATTGTCTTCGATCGTAAGGGTCACGCCTGGGCCGTCGGTTATTCGGATTGAATGTTAAACTGTAGATATCACAAAGTTAGGGGTGCAATGCGAGGCAAATCGTTGGTAGTCTTGCAATGCTGTAGGTGGTCGCTTTTTACGTGATTCACAGCCAATGTGTGTGTGATCTGCAGTAATAATACTATAAATGCGGAAGTAAGTCTTTGTCTTTTGTTACGTTTTGACAACTAAATGCCTATACCGATATTGAAGAAATTTGTCAAGAAAATCTGTAGGGAGGGCACAGGACTTTTTTTTTCCGGTATGATTAACAGTTGTACTCACGAAATTTTAAGAACTTATCGAATGGTGACAGAGAGACGGCTGTGTGTGTTAGTGACAGTGGTCCGCAACCTTTTCCTACTGGCGGCACACCCTAAGGTTGTCCATAAATCTCGCGGCACACCGTACCGTTCGGGGGCTTGAGCAAAAAAAAAAAAAAAAAAAAAAAATAAATAAATAAATAAAAATAATAATAATAAATAAATAATTGTACACGTACCTTCAATGCTACACTTGTGCCTGCTTAACTGCACACGGGTGGCTGATCCGTGGAGAAATCGTTGACAATGCAAGCCTTATTTCGTCTTCCCTCTTGGATGTTTTAATCTGAGTCAACTTCGAGAAGTCCGATTCACATAAATATGCAGTTGGAAATGGTAATAACACATTAACTGCCATGTCGGAGATAGACAGATATTCATTCCTTATTGTTAGCCAAAATGTATCTAAAGGAACTTCGAGAAGTTTTAATTTCAAAGTACTGTCAGCTTTTAAATCTGCGAGTTACTCTTGAACATTAATCGTAAGATGTTCCGAATTTGTAACGAATGGATTACCCAGTCGAAATCTTCAACACTTTCTACAAAGTACTTTTTGAATCTCTGCTTCTTTAATTATGTCCATCACCATTTTATTAGTTATCAAGTGACCGTACAGCCGGGAACATCTCACACGACCCATTTTCAGTCCTCTATAACCAGAAATTCAGCTTATTCTCAAATCCTTAAATCTTATCCATACTAATAAGAATATTTTCGTTCCTACCTTGCATTTTTGATGTTAAGCGCATTCAAGTAGTATAAGAAAATATCGGAAAGATGTGCCAACTTACATATCCATTCGTCATCTGTGAATAAATCCGCGTACTTATTCTTTCAAGAGTCAAAAGTGACTGGACCCAGGTCGCCCATTTTACCCCGGGCCCAAAATTCCTAGCGCCGGCCCTGACTGGACCTATTCTCTAACTTCAAATATTCGCTTTAACACTTTTCCTCGTGACAGCCAGCATACTACTGTATTTATCAGGAGTGTAGTGTGTACTGAACCCATTTCCAGACATAAAACGGAAAAAAAATCGCTAATTTATGGGCCGCGATTTTATGAAGTTCGCGACTTTTACTACTTCCTGCAGCACATCTTTCACAGAAGGTGGGAAAGACTTAGCAACAATGGCTTTGCGGTGAATGAGACAATGGTTGCATCGTATTTTGGGATTTACTTCAAGTTCTTTAGCTGCAAATCACTGAATGGCCCTGCCATAGCAGCCACTCCGGCTGCACGAACACTAACGCAATCCTTCCATGCTAATTCATTAAGGAGCTAATATTCATCAGTCAAGCGAAATATTTCTTCACCGGTAGTTTTCTCTGGAAGTTCTTTGTAAAAGAAGAAATTACTTACAATAACATCTCCATCGATGTAGCGAATGTAAGCCAGAAGTTGTGCGTGGTGGCTAATATGTTTTGGACTCGTCAATCTGAAGTGAGAACTTCTGACTGTTGTTGATTTTCTCCTTCATAATGTCTTCAATATTACGAGACATATCAATAACTCGGCCACGTCAAAAAGATCGACACAGTTTTAAACCAGACAATGCGGATAATAAGCGGATGTATTAAGACCACTCCACTGTACTGGCTACCTGTTTTGTGCAACATTGAACCACCTACAATAAGACGACACAATCTCCTAATTGCACAGTATAATAAGATCTGTGATAACTTGGATCTCCCCATCCATGACGACATGGATAATATGTTTGTGAGACTTAAATCAAGAAATCCAAGTGTAAAAACTGTAAAACAGATTATATCTGATAATTTTAATGGGAGAGAAGCTTGGAAATTGGAGTGGATAGCCTCAGCCCCACCAGAATGGCACTCCCTGTTCGACAGTCAACAGGCACTAAAGGGACTCGACCTTCCTCGCAAGACCTGGGTAGCTCTTAACAGAGTTAGGACTGGTCATGGAAGATCTGCTTCATCTTTGTATACATGGGGAATGAGAGATTCACCGAGATGCGACTGTGGTGAGGAGAAACAAAACATCCGTCACGTGACATTTGACTGCCCACTTCGAGCATTCAGGGGATCACCGTTAGATTTTATTAACATTTCAAATGAAGCTTTAGATTGGCTACACCATGTTAATTTTGAATTTTAATTGTAATTTAATGTTAAATTGTATTATTTTTGTGCAATGGCCACAAGCTAAATAAATAAATAACTCGGCGACTGTGTCAACAGAAAGATGAATTTTTGAAATTTCACTGGCAGATTCTAAACCCTGAACTATTCTCACCATCTCTTTACAAACAGGGTTTCACCTATTGTGTGTGGTTTCTTGGCCTGTGCGATAAGTTCGGCTGCCTAATAACTAGCTTCCTGTACTTTTTCCGAAACACGTACTGTAGCGGTCATGAAAGTTCTTTGTTTATTTTTTGTTTTTTTTTTTCTTGTTTTCCAACAACCTACGAAAATAATTGACATCTTTGCTTGACAGAGAAGAATGTTCTGTTGACAAGTGTCGTTTCAACTTACTGGGAACCAAAACAGCGTTAATGAGTTTTTCACAACAAACGATACATTTGGTAATTGGGCACGTTTTTTCACCACACCAAAAACAACCATAGGTGATTATCACCATATTTCCTCTGCATCAAATTTGGGTTCTTCCTTTCTGGCTCAACGCTTTGACCCGTCGCACTCATAGACAGAACACTCTGTTCAAGGAATTTTTCCATCTTGAAGAAATAAAATAGTCTGCTGATTGTACGGTACTAGAAAATATCAAGAGTAACTACTAACACCTTTTTTGGACCACTTGAGAGCACATTTACGATGGAACTGAAGTAATTGTAAAGCGCCCCACACACTTACAGTTTATCTGAAGGCACTGGACTGTCAGTTTATCGTAGTTGGACACACACCTACAGTCGATATTAAGATCGTAGACTGCAGGCATTGCGTAACTGTCAGTGTGTGGACTGTTGAGATCGTGGCCTGAACTGCCAGCAGTCCACAGTTAACAATCTTTGAAGTTTACGATCTGAAGGCCAAATCGGACACACACTCGCAGTTGGACTGCAGTCACCGCGCCTGACATATACGTTTTTCTCTGCCTGCCGACAGGCCACAGATCTTTCGCTCTGTTTAATCTGTTTTGGACTGTCAAGAAAATGGACAACAAACCTCAATTCATTTCCACATTTATTGAATTATATCGGCAATTTCCATGTTTGTGGAAGGTAAAAGATGAGTCGTATGCAAATAAACAACTTAAAGAAGAGGCATACGGGAAATTATTGGCAACAATAGATACAGTCAAGAAAAAGATTAACAATTTGAGATGCGCATTTCGTAAAGAACTGAAGAAAGTGAAAGCATCAAAGTCTGGTTCATCCGCTGATAATACATACACGCCGTCACTTTGGTACTTCGATATGTTACTGTTTTCAATTGATCAAGAAGAAACTAGAAGCACTGTTTCGAGTGATGAAGCCTTCATGACGCCTTCGGTAAGTATCTGTTACTATCATTGTCTTTAGTAATATTATCATTTCTTCAACTGAAAATATTGCATGAACTTTAAACGGATCGGTGGAAGGGAAATAATGATAATATCATTTTGTTACTTATCCACTTTGTTTATTTCACACATACTGAATATCTATTAAATTCAAATATACTCATTACATGTTTGAACTAATTAGATCTGTCAACGAAATTGTGTTGCCACGAAACAGCACCATCATTAACAAAGTAATGTTTATACTGTTCACGATTACGTTTTGCATCAACACATACATTTCTAACAGATCCACATTGTAAACCTGACAAACGATCATCCCCTCTGTCACCGTGAACTACTTGACCAGTCTGTAAATCTTCAACGTCCAACGAAGCTGAAGCTATATAGTTGCTTCTTTCTTTCTTTTTCAAAAAATTATGGAGGACGCATGCAGCTAAAACAATGTAATCTATTTTTTCTGGTTTCATATTTATTTCAGTGTGGAATACTCTGAAACGACTCGAAAGTATCCCAAAAGCATTCTCAACAACTCTACGAGCTCTGCTTAAGCGGTAGTTGAATATGCGCTCCTCAAGACTCAAATTTTTTTGAGGATATGGTTTCAATATATTTTCATGTAATGCGAAAGCATCGTCAGCTACAAATACAAAATTTAGGTTTTTCGTATTCATATCAATAGTTGGCAAATTAAGCTGCTTATTGATAAGTTTTTTGTAGAAAGATGTGCACTCTATAACGCCCCCATCAGATACTCGGCCATTACACCCAACATTGACGTAAACAAACTCGTAGTCCGCATTAACAATGGCCATCAAAACAATGCTACAATATCCTTTGTAGTTATAAAAGTATGAACCACTGTTCGGCGGTTTCTTAATTCTGACATGTTTTCCGTCAATTGCGCCACCGCAATTAGGAAAATTCCATCTGTTTTCGAAGTCCTTTGCTACTGTTTGCCACTCTTCAACGGAATCTGGTAGCTGAAAACAAAATCATCCGTTAGTTAGTAGTTCATTTAGTAGTACTGTGAATATACCAACAATATGTTTTGAAAATTTCTATGTCGCTCTACCTTAAATCTTACCTACACAACGGGTTATTACTTAATCATAAAGTACCTACATAATTACATTCATACATAACATCAATAATGATTGAAATAATTATTTAAAAAATTCTTTCTAGGATGTTGAGGAAGACACACCATCCCAATCATTCACACCATCACCAGCAGAGTCAATGTTTGCAACTGGACCACTAGATGAAGGGTCACCAATCTCTTCAGATGTTCCAAAGAAAAAAAATCCACGTAGGAAGGTGTCAAGGGTAGGACAGGAAGTTGCTATTAGGGAAGCCCTTAAAGCACTAAAGGAAGATGATGAGTTTGACGGGATTGGATTAAATGTTTCATGTAAATTACGACGCATGGATGATGAACAAAGAATGTACGCGGAGTTATTAATCAATAAAATTCTAATCCATGGGATTAAAGGAAGACTTCAAGAAGAAACAGATATCACGGGTCTCTCATTCGTCCAGCCGCCTTCCAAACTACCACGTTCTCCGATGGCCTCTACGTCCCAGATAGTCATGACTACCTATGTTGAAAAGCATTCAAATTAGCAACCCATACATTTTTGTGAAAGATCCTAAAAACCCTGACGCTTCAGAACTGTCACAGTTTTTGAGGTTTAAAAAATGCAATAACTAACTGTACATGGAAATGAACTATTGTGTCCATATTTTTATTATAAGTTGTTACATTTTCTATATATTTCTATCGTTTCCGTGGTTTATTATAATGTAAAAAAGTTACTGAACAATAAACAAAATAAAAATTATTCTTACCTGTATGTATAAATCCTTGAGAGTCTGGTAAATAAATTTGGCAGTTTCTGGTATTATCATACCAAGTGCTTGTGGTGAAATTCTCGAAGGAAACTTCAAATCTTCAAAACTCTGACCTGTAGCCAAAAATCTCAACGTGACTGTCAGTCTTTCTTCTGCAGTAATTGCTTGGCGCATTCGGGTGTCTGCCTTTGTAATGAATGGATTAACTAAACTTAACAGTTCATTGAAATTTTCGTCACTCATTCTTAAGTAATTAATTAAGTCATCTGTATGTGATTGTCGTAGTTCACGCAACAATGTCATGTGGGAACGATTACTCCTTTCTTGTAACCACTGTTTCATCCAAAACCTCTTTTTGCGTCCTGGTGTTGAAAGTAATAACATATTATTCAAGCTCGCACAACGTTTTCTTCGTAATAAAATGCGACCCATTATGAACGTTAATTATGAAACAGTGAATTTGAAACGAACAACTACACTGCAACCGCGCGAGTTCATAAATTTCGAACGACAGTCCGCTGGACTGAAGTTAAAAATCTTCAGTCCACTGGCCTGAAGTTCACGAACTCTAGTGTGTGGGCAGCACACAGTCCATGGCCTGTACAGACCACCGCCTACAGGCAGTTGTCGTTTATGTGTGTGGTGCTTTGAGATTTCAGCCTACAGTTCTTCGTCACAGGCATCGGCCGGCAGTTCGCCTGTAAGGGCCTTATTACACTAGGCGACTTGGCGGCGCAACCAGCCGCGGCACTGGTGTCTCTGTTGGCGACGCAACCAGGATTCTGGTGGCGCCGCCAGCCAGCCACTCGCACAACCGAGCAATCACTTTGCTGTTATCATCGCATTGTATGCGAATTGTGTAGTTGAATATGTCCAGTGAACTACAGATGTCACTGTGGAAATGAGTGGAAGTGAAAGTGTAGAGAAGACAAAGGTGTAAAGCAAGAAGAATTTCTCATTTTCGTATCTTTCCCGGTAATATCAACCTTTACTAAGTACAATGATTGAAAGAAAGACGATTTAGACATTCTTAAGCAATTAAAAAACTTGTCTGAATAGAGTTTAATTGCGATGGAGCTAACACTCCGGTAGCAATTTGCACATTTACAGCACTCTCTTCACCCTCCTCCTTTCCTCCAATGAGTCCCAATCCAGCTCCTGTATCATATCAGTTACTGACTGGGTCCTGCGATAATTTCCACAAATAAATCTAGCTGCTCTTCTTTGCACACCTTCCAAATCCTGTATTTGATCTCCAAAATGTGGTCCCAAACTACGCCACCATATTCAACAAATGATCTGACCAAAGTTTTGTAACCCAACTCCCTAACTTCTCTGTTACATCCTCTCATCACCCTCTTCAGCAAATGAAGGATTTTCTAACATTTTTCTACCACCTGCCCAATTGAGTTTATCAAACGTTATGCAAAGAATTTACACTTCATCAAGCAAATCTGACCCCACTCTGTAATCATAATTAACCTTTAGATCTATTTATCTTTGTATCTTATAAGCCGACTCTTCTTGGCATTTATCTTCATTCCATGCTGACCTACCCATTTAGATATTCTATCCAGATCATCCTGCAACTGTTCAGTCTTCACCTGTTTTTATCCTATTGTATACCATTGTATCATTTGAAAAATACCTAGATTCTGACCGTAACACAGTCATTCATTAGAATAATGAACAGCAACTCCCATATTTACTTCCACTTCTCTTGATAATGTATTTCCTACTCTAACCCTTTGCTTTCTGACTTTTAAGAATTCCTGTGCCCAGCAAGTAACTTTTTCATTCAATTCAATACATTTCAGTTTATTTAAAACCATTTTATGGCTCACTCTGTCAAATGCCTTAGAAAGATCTAGTGCCACACTATCAACTTGGCCTCCCATTTCAAATTCATTTGAAATATCTTGCATATAGCCCACTATCTGAGATTCAAATGAGTATCCTTGCCTAAAGCTATGTTGTCGAACTGAAAACTAGTTTCGTTCTTCACAGACATTTCTGATATAGTTGCATATCAATCTCTCAATCATTCTGCCCATTACTGATGACAAACTAATTGGCCAGGAATTTTCACCATATTTTTAACCCTTCCTTTATGAACTGGTACTACTATCGGTCTTTTCCAATCCTTTGGTAAGCAGCAAGTCTCCAAACTCATTTTAAACAAAATTTTAAGGTAAGGTACAATATCCTATCCCACAATCTTTAATAAATCTGTAGTAATATTACCTACACCAGTTACACCAGTTTTAACTTTCTGAGTTACTTCGCAATTTCCTGAAAATTTATTTCAAATTTTGTAGGTTCGTCATTCATTCCCTCCCATCACAGGATGACTGTCCCCAGTTGTCTCACCAAACCTGACACTCAGTATCTCTGCAATTTTAAAATTGTAAAGTAGGAAGGGGCATATGAACAGTAGACTGAACGCGTGGTGGCGAGTCTGGCGGCGCCGCCAGGTGGCCTAGTGTAATAAGCTACGTAAGATACAATGCCCCGCCACGGCTCTCGGCCACCAGTGGTTGCCCGCCTGGTCGCCGGGCAGGGCAGCCAGCCGGCCGCCAGTTTCTGGCGGCGCCACTGGCTGCCCTAGTGTAATAAGCTCCATAAGACTCTGTGCCCAGCGACGAGCAGAGCCACCAGTGGCCCGGCTGGTGGCGCCGCCAAGTCGCCTAGTGTAATAAGGCCCTAAGTGTGTGGGGCCCTTAAGAGGCGGAACTTTAAAGAAGTCACATATACGGTGTTGATTTTTTAGAGTGGTGTCTAACAATGTGTCGATGCACCGGTACAGGAACAAAGTAGTTTTGTTGGAGAAGCACCGACAGCGAAAATGTAATAAAATAACATAAGTCTTGGAAAATTCTGCTAATCCCAGCAGTTTACACAGGGGGAAAATCACAAACACAGAACATGTGGTAAATATAATAGAACCTCAAAGAGCAGCAGTATAGGCCAGGAATAAAAATATTTCATAAATGACTAAACAAAACTAACAGCAACTGTAAGTAAATAACGTTTAATTTCTTAGAATGCGACAATATGTAACAATTGGGGGCACATGAAACTAAAATATAAGTAATAAAAAACTTGACAATTCCTTATAATGGGTAAAATTTCGCGGCACACCTTTCACCCTGTCGCGGCACACCGGTTGCGGACCACTGTGTTAGTCTGTAATGTTACGTCTCTTGCTCAAGCTATGCTTCTCGCGCGTTGTGTTAGTGTATAATTTGTTAATAAATTTCGTTTAGAGAAAAAACATATTATTTAGTATAGACGTCGATTTTTTCTGTACTATTACTTTGTCTTTGCTTAAATGTTTCTGGCACCAGTTTATTTTGCCTTCTTTTTTGACATGCCTTGCGGGCGTAAACTGGCCTAAGTTGTAGCTCTAACAGAGCACGAGCAGCTAAAGTTATTAGAACCCAAGAATTGGATGCTCATGCTGAAGAAAGAAGAAAAGACCAAGCTGGAATAAAGCTGCCCTTAGTTAACACCCACCTCCCCCCCCCCCCCCCCCCCCACATCCCCTTACATCAACTCACATTCGTTTGTTTTTCTGTATTTAAATATTTTGGAAATTGATTCTCTTCAAGAGACTGGTTCGATGGTAAAATGATATAGTGATATTGTTCATTACAAATCTTACACCAACAACTCCACTGACAGCTTAGTGTTAATTATTCTGTAACCCAGACCCTAAATCTTGCGCATCATTTTACTTATTCTCACTAACAACAACGAAGTCTAACTTCAGTCGTTCCATCTCCCTTCTAAAATTTACTAATCTACTTGCTCTATTCAGACTTCTAACAGTCCACGCTAAGACTGGTAGAATGTTTCTAACCATTGTGATGACTCCTCCCCGAGCAATCCCCAGCCAGAGACTGTTAGCCTCTTCCAAGTAATTGCCAATGTGGAGCACCCAATTTGCACGGACGGAGCTCTGACGACTGAAAGATTCCCGGTGTAAGAAATATAAGGTCGAACAGAGATTTAGGAATCAAGTTCTAGACTGTAAAGCATATCCTGGAGCAGACATAGACTCTGGCCACAATGTGACAGTTATGAAATGCAGACTGAAATTTAAGAGATTAAAGAAGCAGTACAAGAGGGCGGAAGAGGTGGGAGTGGTCCATGGTACACTCTTGCCGTAGAGGTTAGCAAATGCCCATTAAGGCGAATGAATCAAAAATGATCAACGGCATAGGGATGTAGAAGGTAACGGGAGGCCACTGCATTAAAGATCCTGAAGGTATACAGAGCACATATAATCTTCTCAGATTACATATATAAACTAGTTACTAAATCAAAAATCTGTCGAAAAGTAAATCACCCAGTGTTGGTGTTAATCCATTAAAGCACATAAAGCACCTTCAGAAAAAGGGAATGGCGCTTTTAACAAGAATAATTAACTCGCCTATGCTGCGAAGTTACTTTTCCATCGCATGGGAAAGAGCGAAAGCAGTAGCTGTCTCAAAACAAGGGAAAAACCTAACTAAAACATTTAGCTACCGATCAATCAGTCTTCTCAGCCCACATCCAAAGTACTGGAGCGGATCATCCTAAAGCTTCCAGAAGAAGCAACAACTAGAGACCAGACCATCCACTTTTTCCCCCCTTGATTGTGACTATACGCCACGTCGACATCGAGGTCATTAGAGGCGGAAGAATTCGGCCATGACCTGGTATTCACCAGGAGTGATTTGGGGAAACCATGGAAAACCTAAATCTGGATTGCCAGACGGGATTCGAATGCTAGGCAAGAGGTTACTGCTCCCCCAACACACTCGGAACAATTCGGCTTCCAACCAAGGGTGTCGGCCACGTGGCAACTAATCTGAGTAACAGAGGACGTCAGCCACGGCCTGAATATAAGCAGCTGATCTCCAGAAGTTTCCTCGATGTCGAAAAGTACTACGACCAAGTTTGCCTTAGAAAACCAACGCAGAAACTTCAGCAACAAACATCCATCTCAGACTGCCGCACTAAATTCTTTGGAATCAACCTTGTGAATAGAAGAGTCTTCGTAGCAGAAGACGGCTACAAATCCTCAACACACGCGTCGGAATTCCATAAGTTTCTGTTATTTCTCAACTCTTGTTTACTTTTTATGACAACGATTTTCAAACAGTACCAAACGTCAAGCTGACTCAATTCGCGAGCGACGCAGGTATCTAAACTGGAGGAGTCTACTCAGCTAACTTAAACATACTCCAGAGAGCTCTAAAAATCAAAGAAACATGGTGCCATACCAACAAAATCATTATCAACCTAGAAAAGAGGGCTGGGATGATGTCGCCAAAAAGCGACCGCTCCTTGCCACCCGTCTACAAATATAGGGACATCAGATCCCTGGCACTTCAAACACCGCTAGCTCAGAGTAATACTCGATAGAGGTTGATCTTTCATCCACAAAAAAAGGAGAGAAGAAAAAAAGTTATACCCATACTCCTCAACAAGCACCACATTCTAATCAGCAGAAACGTAAACCATGAAACGAAACTAAGAATCCACTGTGCATTCATATTACCAGCAATACAGGGCTAGTCAAAATGTTTGCAGCGATTTCACGATTTTTCTTTTGGTTGTCATATTATATGTACGATAATGGGGTTTGCTGTTATATGACAAGTGGCTCTCCAAGTTTCGATTGCACTAAATGTAAGCTTCCCGCGGTGGCCGCTAGAGAGCAAGATGGCTGAAAGTGAGAAAGCGTAAGTTGTTCTCGAACTTCATTCGACTCAGTCTGTGGTAACAGTTCACTGACACTTAAGAACAAAGTTCGGCAAGGATCCCCCGTATGCTAACACCATTCGGCGTTGGTATCAACAGTTTAAAGCCACAGATTGCCTTTGTAAAGGTAAAACAACGGGTCGCTCTCCTGTGTCTGAAGAAACCGTTGAACGTGTGCGAGCCAGTTACGTTCGTAGCCCACAGAAGTCTACTCCTCGAGCGAGCGGGGAATTAGGTATTCCGCAGAAGACCGTTTGGAAAATCCTACGGAAGCAACTGTGTATGAAGCCTTACAGGTTACAGTTGCTACAAGCACAGTCGCACAACGATGAAGTGCGTCGTTTTCGATTCTGTGCCCAATGTCTAGAAAATAGTGAAAAGGCACAATGTGCGCATTTGGGGGACCGAAAACCCCCATGCTACGTGCAGCACGTTCTTGTCTCTCCCAAAGTGAACGTGTTTTGCGCGATCTCACGAAAGAAACTTTATGGGCCTTTTTCTTTAATGAGATCACGGGGGAAAATTATCTCCAAATGTTGCAGAATTGGCTCATGCCACTTCTGGAAGCTGACAGTGAAGATTTCATTTTTCACCCCATTTTTCTCTTGTTGTCCGTAATTTCCTAAAGACCAGGATTCCAAACAGATGGATTGGTCGTGTTGGGGATGCTGATCGTCAGCTGATGTCATGGGCTCCTCATTCCCCTGACCTAACCCCCTGCGACTTCTTTGTTTGGGGTTTCGAAAAAGACACAGTGTTCGCATCACCGATGCATTTGCTCTCATTGACAGAGACATGCTGCATCGAGTATGGGAAGAACTCGATTATAGACTTGATGTGTGCAGTCACTAAAGGTGCACACATTGAGCATCTGTAGACACTCAAAAAACTTTCACAGTTTGTTTACATATCTGTGTAATCTTGTAACTATATGTCAAATAATAAATCTGTAATAATTTTCTGAAATCACTGCAATCATTTTGACTAGCCCTGTATTATACGGATGCCAAGTATGGGGCACTGCATCTAAAACAAATATAGAAACCATACAACGGGTCCAAAACAGATGCCAATAAACAAATCCTAAACTTACCAAGACATGCCTCAACACACAAGAAATGCATGCGCTAACTTTCGTAAGAAAAATAGCTGACGAAATCAGAAGGCAAATCCAAGATTTCTACAACAGAACTAACGAATACCGACAAAAAGAAAAAAGACTTGTCAACCTAGGGACACTAGAATCAAAGGGATGGCGCAGATAAAGTGTCAAGGAGACTAGTAATATAATTTAACGGAGGAAAAGAGCCCAGTGGGATTTTTAAATAAGACCAAAGTGAAATAAAGAGTACCCCCCAAATAATCCCAATCCAACACAGTAAATCAGGCTGCCAATGCAGCGGCATTTCATCATCACAAAAAAAAGATACATAATTAAAACTGTCAGCCTGTGCTTTCTTTGGAAGTGTGAAGATAATACTTTGATTAAAATCAGTTGGAATTTCTCCCATTTTATAACTGCTTGATATCAGTTTGAATAATCTTTAGATTCCATCTTTTTTCGGATTTCAGAAGTTCTGAAGGTATTTCATAGACTCGAATCGCCTTATCTTTATATATATACTAGACGACCCGTGCGAAAATTTCGCAAATAAAATACAACGAATAGTGAGGTTGAATGCTTGTAATATAATGAATAGTAGAACCGTAGTTTTGTAGCAAATATTTTTTTTAGTGTAATAGGTACACAGCAAAATACTCACAACATATTATGAAACAGTTAGGAAAATTTAAAACACACTTTATTTATGACAAACTGTCACTGACCTTGGTAGAATAAAACCAACCTTAACAAACTGCACACAACATATCAACATCTCTGTGATATTTGTTGCTGAGCGAATTACATTGGAATTGTATAGCAAAACGACAGTGTTTCCGTAAAAGAAAAAATATATACGAAAAACTACTTATTGAATAAAAAAAAAAGTTTATTGACTTCTCTGTGATATCCGCTGGTGAAATCTGGGGACTTGGCTCTGAACAGTCTCATTCGCGCTACCACTTTTAGCACCAAATTCTGAACATTTTTTTCTTAATTTATGATTTTACCTAGCTGGAGACCTTAATTTTTAAACCGATATGTCATTTATCGATTTCAGCTAGGTATCGAAGAAGATAAATGGCATATAATAAAAACAAAAATTTAAAAAATCAACACGTCCTATAACTAATATTGATACTTTTGCCCTTTAAAGGTCGAATTACAAAAAATTTCTTTTATAAAATATGGTGTGACCAAAGCAGCCACCTTGGTCTTTAAAACGATACCTCATTTATCGAATTCGGTTAGTTATCAAGCAAGGTAAAAAAAAAGTTTTGAGAAATGATGTTATTTTTGCCCCTTAAGGGTGTAATTTGGAGAAAGTTTTTTCTTAAAATATGATGAGACGATAGTGGATAATTTAATATTTAAATCGATACGTCATTTATTGATTTCGATTAGGTATCAAGGGAAATAAATAGCTCATGACAGAAAAATGCGTTGTAAAAATATTAATACTTTTGCCCTCTAAGGTTAGAATTTTTAAAAATTTCTTTATTATAATTGTGGTAACGGAACCGAAGACATTACGAAGACCTTAATCTTTTAAATGATACCTCGTTTATCAATTTTGTTTAATTGTCAACGGAGGTAAATGACTTGAGACACAAAAAAACGCATTTTAGAAATACTGATATTTATGCCCTTTAAGGGTCAAATAACGAAAAATTCTTTCTTAAAATATAATGTTACTATGGCGGAGACCTTAATCTTTACTATGATACCTCATTTATCTATATCGGTTATATATCAAGGGAGATAAATGGCTCGTGACACAAAAATGCATTATAGAAAAATGTATACTTTTCGCTTTAAAGGTTGAATTCCAAAAACATTCTGTCTTAAAATATTATGTCACAAAGCTGAGACATTACTCCTCATAATACTACTTCATTTATCGATTTTCGTTAGATATCCAGGGAGATAAATGGCTCGAGATACAAAAAACGAATTTTAGAAAAATCGCCATTTTTGCCCTTTAAGGGTCAAAAAAACGAAAAATTCCTTTCTTAGAATATAATGTTACCACGGCGGAGACCTTATTCTTTAATATGATATATCATTTATCTATATCGGTTTGATATTAAGGGAGATAAATCACTCGTGACACAAAAATGCGTTACTGAAAAATTTAAACTTTATCCTTTTAAGGGTTGAATTCCAAAAATATTCTCTCTTAATATATCATGTCACAAAGCTGAGACATTACTCCTCATAATCCTTCTTCACTTATCGATTTTGGTTAGATATTCAGGGAGATAAATGGCTCGAGATACAAAAAAACGCATTTTAGAAAAATCGACATTTTTGCCCTTTAAGGGTCGAAAAAACGAAAAATTCTTTTCTTGAAATATAATGTTACCAAGTCGGAAATTTTATTCGTTAATATGATACCTCATTTATCTATATCGGTTAGATATTAAGGGAGATAAATCGCTCGTGACACAAAAATACGTTATTGAAAAATTTAAACTTTTTCCCTTTAAGGGTTGAATTCCAAAAACATTCTGTCTTAAAATATTATGTCACAAAGCTGAGACATTACTCCTCATGATCCTACTTCATTTATCGATTTTGGTTAGATATCCAGGGAGATAAATGGCTCGAGATACAAAAAACGAATTTTTTAAAAATCGCAATTTTTGCCCTTTAAGGGTCGAAAAAACGAAAAATTCTTTTCTTGAAATATAACGTTACCACGGCGGAGACCTCCATCTTTAATATGATACCTCATTTATCTATATTGGTTAGATATTAAGAGAGATAAATCGCTCGTGACACAATTACGTATTGCAAAAATATTGATACTTTTGCCCTTTAAGGGTCGAATTACGAAAAATATCTGTCTTAATATATGACGTTACTAAAGCGGAGATCTTATTCTTTAAAATGATACTACATTAAACGATTTCATATACGTATCCAGGGAGATAAATGACTCGTAACACAGAAAACAGCATTTTAGAAAGATTGACATTTTTGCCCTTTAAGGGTCGAATACCGAAAACTTCATTTCTTAAAATATGATGTGACCAAAGTGGAGACCATAAGCTTTAAAATGACACCTCATTCATTGATTTCGGTTAAGTATTAAAGAAGATACAGGCTTGTGACCAAAAAAAAAATACCTTATAGAAATAATATATATGATAAAAATCTCGCGTCATGATGTTTGTCCGAGATGAACTCCGAAACTACTTAACTGATGCGATGTTGTCGCAGGCCATGTTTCCACAGTTGCTTAATTACTAGTTGAATGAACACGCCAATGCAACTGTTTACTTATTGCTGCGTCGTACGCGTTTCACCTCTCATCGAGGCATCATCAGCGACGAATTATTTACATTTGTTATTATGGTATGCAGCTGCGCATCTCCGTTGCTTTATACAAAGCTTGGTTTGCCTGTATTGTATTTACACTATTGTTTGTTTTCATCATTCTGGGGCCAAGGCGCAGCTGCATACCATAATAACAAATGTAAATAATTCGTCGCTGATGATGCCTCAATGAAAGGTGAAACGCGTACGACGCAGCAATACAGGGGCGCCGACTCTGTGGGTGCTCGGGGGCTCTGGCACCCATGAGAGGTAAATAGTGGGTGCGGAGCACCCATGAGCATAGACGTCAACAGTAATCAGTAATGGACTTCGAGCAACACCTGTGTTACCTATGTCATGCGCCGCCTGGCGAGGCCAGCCGTCTCGACGAGATCACACTTGCTTACGATGTGAGTGCGTGTCATAACCAAGGAGAATATAAACACTATGTCAGGTTATGCCCAACACCTATCTACTGTGTGGTAAGTGTAGGTTTGATTCGTAAAAAAAACCGAACACAAGCAACTCGACCCTGCGCTACCGGCTCCCGCGCGCATTTCCTTGCCCGCCATCCTGCCGCACTTCACCCATCCGCCGCGCAGCCAGCGCTATCGCAGCAGCGGCTTGCAGGCTGTCTCAGGTGTCTCACTCGTACTTAATCGAGTGTTTAAACAAAACATGAGCGTTTAGAGCACGCTGCGATGATGTTATCGAGTTTCTTTCTAAACATTATTAGTTTCGATAGATAAATTCGTCCTTGAAATCGTAACCAGAAGAACCCTCCACTAGTAACTTCTTCTGAGCTTAGCACAGCTCAGCAAATCCAACCAGAAGATATTATTTCTGCCAATTCAGTTGAACAGAAATAAAGGCACAATTTTCAAAGTGGCAGACAATTAGTTCGTGGCTGCTAAAAGGATGAAGATATAGTTAAAGGGGCTTACAAACCTGTAAATAAACCATGTCTAGTGGCGTTTCTGCGCCGAAAACATCATCAAGAGGAGATGAGTACATTAAGGCGCTCACTCAAGATGGTTTTTCATCATGAAATAAAGCTTTAAAAAGCATGAAAATCCTGAAAGTTCACTGTTGTTGTATAGTGCATAAAGCCAATTTAGAATGGGCTTCAATATACACTGAATGCAATTAAAAAGTAAACTATATGGTTTGAAATCAAGTCGTTTTTTAGTGACCGGGAGCCTAGCCATAAGATACCACGAGGACGAATATTCAAATTTGAAGCTGCGATCACAGGATATTTTCTAGTTAATCACGTGGCGACAAATATGGGCGGTTGTCATACGATATCACTAACGAAGCGTGTGCAATTTTGAGTGATGAAATTACTGCATCAAATAATAAAAGCAGTGCAAACTGTGGTCTGCTATTCAGTTATGGTTGGTAAAACTAGCGATGTTTCCAATAATGATTAAGTCACACTCTTCTTTCATTTCGTGGACGCAAAGTGTAATATAAACGAAACTTTTATCGGCCTCAGTGAAACGATACCAACAATATCTGACAAAATTTGCTTGCAATTTTGAATGACTAAAGTACTAACAAGATTCGACATAAACATCCAGATGTGTAGGGGTCTATATACAGATGGTGCTTCTGATGTTGAAGCGCATACTGATCTTCAATTGTGGATTAAAGCTATCGAAGCAAGGGCAATTCATGTGGATTCCACCGCTCACTCGTTAAACCTAGTTGTTTAAGAGACCATAGAAGATTTTTTAGCATGTTGTTTTCGTACGTGGATCATCGAAACACCAGGCTTGCTTTGAATCACTACAGGCAGCTAGCGATGAACATCTCTTTGAGACCCTTTTTGATCAAGATAGTTTCGGGAGGACGGCGGTTCGAATCCCAGTCCGGGCATTCAGATTTGGGTTTTCCATGGTTTCCCAAATCACTCCAGGCAAATGCTGGGATGCTTCCTTCAAAAGGCCATGGCCGAATTCCTTCCCATTCCTTGCCCCCATCCTTTCCCGTCTCTAAAGACCTCGCTGTTGAGAGATGTAAAGCAGTTAAAAAAAAATAATAATAATAATTCAAGATAGTGTTGTCGTATATCTTCCTTAAAAACTATTCGAAACAATTATAGTGTGCTGCTATGTTTTTTGAACGACACAAAAAGTCAGGAAGATAATATCTTGCGCGAAAGCAAAGTGGTTTTTAAAAAGTCTTCAGTCTTTTGAATCTCGTTTTACTGTCATTTCTGATAGAAATTCTCGTTCGTTTCGAAGCTTTAAACACAAATTTACACAAGATTTCTTTCCATCTGCAAAAATCTGTAGATAATACTGTCAAGCATGTCGTATCATCCCAACGAACTGTCGAAAAATTTCATAATGTTACATACCTTAGAATTTCGTAATTTTGCAAAACAAAATTGGTTTACAGAATAGCGGGATTAGTTGTAGCACATAATACCACAGCTTTAAAGTTATTTTTGTAGATAATTCGGGAGATAGTGCAAATGAGATAGCTAATGTAGGCAGGAATCTAAGTTTAAATAGTAAATTCAAATTATAAATCTATCTAAAGAGCTGTACGAGAACTTAACCTAAAATCTGGATATGAAATATTTGGTTCTGATATAATTTCACTAACATCAGTATTTTTCCTTCATTTTAAAAGATATTCGGAATAATTAACAGTCATAAGACAATAAATCCTGTAGCTAGAGACTCCTACTGTAAAGTTTGAATATATTAAAAGTAAAATACCGGTATAAAAATTTATTACGTAATTTTCCACATTAAAATTCGGAAATTCAGATGTTAGGAAATATATAGGGAATCATCTTGTAGAAAGAAAGTAACGTCATTTGTGCTGAAACAACATTCTAAAATTTTGGAAAGCTTAGTATAGTCTAAAGATTTTTTTTTTCCGAATATTGTATGGTAAAGGCAGACACATGCTTAAAGAAAAGTCAAATACCTAAATTAAAGAAAAGGAATTGTATTTAAAATAAAGTTTAATTAAATGCAAAGGATTTTAAATAAGTTTCATTTGAATTCGCTAAGTTATTGGATTGAGATAGAAGAAAATAAATTTTGGCACCAACGACACATGGTTGAATTGGCCAAATTGGTTGAGTCGGTCAGAAAGCATTCGCCTGGAGAAGTTTACAAGAAAAATTAATAATAATTTGAAGAAAGCAGTTAGAATTTATTCAGGAATCATATTTGGATTCGTAGGTTTGTTTAAAGCTACTTTCAGATTGATAACTTTAAGAATTTAGAGAATATAAATTAGTCAGATTCTATAATTACGTAGTCTTTCTCGGCGTTGAGAATACAAATAATGTTCTCAGGTGATAACACTCCTATAACTCGGCTAGTGACCCGAGAACATTATTTGTAGTCAGATTCAGTTATTGGTTTACGAATTTTATTTTACCCTTTTGAAATAGTAAACATGCCTTGTTTGATGTCATATGAAAGAGAATTTAATTAGGAATAAAATAAAAGTTATTTCGAGTTCGTAACTTCAAAATGGTAAAAGGCATTAAAAGGTTTAGGAAATAATAGAAAATAATTTTGTACGGCTAAACTATTCAACCTACAAAATTTTTCATAAAGATTAAAATCAATGCGTGTTAGAAGATCTAGCTACTATGAAAATTTCAGAGCGATAGGAATACTTTGTCATCAACGACAAGAAATCTGATGAAATCTCAAGCTCGGGAACTGACATCTGAGCTGTTAATCGGACCATTCCCGTGGAAAACCCGGAAGTCTCACGTTACCACAGATATTTCTATAAATACCAGTCCAGATTTTTCCTCCGCCCAGTCTTCAAGATCCAGTTAGAGCACTAATACGCATCTCTGTAGTGCAAATTAGGCGCGTAGTGGGGCAGATGCTGATCACGGGCAAGCATGTGTAACTTTGAGGTAAGCGTGTAGCTACAAAATTAGCTAGGGGTCGTGAGGATGGTCTGTGTCAAATGTGTTAGTCAGATTTGGAATTTTGCCTTTGGAAACACTGTCTGATGCCAATTTCAGTTTTGTGACTTTGCTGAAATTTGAAGAATATAATGACTATCTACCAGAATAGACTTGTAACTTTAATTATCTACTACCTTTCTTAGTTTGGGTTTTTATCAAGCTTAGTGGCAACCTCATTTAAGCAACAAAACACGAACTGAAGTAATCCTAGGCACAATCACGGTTAAAGCTGAGACTGAAGGTTTGCACTCACCCCAATGCAGATTTATGTCTTACAAAAACCCTTGGCAGTCGACTGTTGACTCTGTTTTTATATTGGATGATCAACATTAATAACTCCAACAATAATGAGAATAAAGTCATATAGACGATTAATTTTCCTCGCGCGCCGACTAACAAAAAAAATAAAAAAAGGATAATAAATAAATAAATAAATAAGAAATATATCTTGTAGTTTTAGATAAAGTCGTTGGCCGTATTGACGAGCACTTTACTAAAAAATGCTAAGACACATTTGAGTAAGGTGGAACTATTTCTAACTGATTAAAATGACACAAGCAGCAGTTACGTGAAAGAGTTCCGCAAAGATCTCATTGATGTGGATCATTTGGTTCTTCATCGTGCCATTAGCAATTGCATGAACAAAAAATGTCAGACTGAACAATGTAAAGAATGGTAATACATACATAATTTGGTATTGAGAATATACCCAAGATATGAGGCCTGAAATCATCACATTGTTAAAAATCGTTTCAACCATTACAGTTTTGGCATGCACCGCAAATGATCATTTTCAGCATTATAAAGAAGAAAAACTTATTTGAGGAGTACTATGGCTCAGCAAAGATTGAATGATCGCATGGTAGTGCACATAGACTGAGAAATAGCGGATGATGTGGACCTACAAGATTTTGCTGATACATTTATAAATAGAGCTGTAGTTTGACAAAATAAGTTTGCATTGAAAAACAATGATATTATATAAATTAAAAATGTGGCTTCTTAAAAAGGTTTATTAATGTTGATCATACAATTCTTAGTAAAACAGTGTACATGAAGTATGTGCTAATACATATATCCAGCCAATGAAAATTATGCTACACACTGTTAATATAATGATTTCATTTTTTCTATTATGGTAGGTATCCGTTCCTTATTGTTCAATCTAGTATTTTCTAGGCATCTTTTTTCCCCCGATCTCCTCTGTATATTAATAACTAGCTGTACCTGTTATTTCATTCACGTAGCGATCCTTGCGGACACAAATCATATGCACTAATAAATTCTGATTTCTAATAGGAAGACACAATTTACTGGTTAACTATCTATTACTATTAAAAAGTTGAAAATCTACAACTTTGCAACTCAATCACGTTAAAAAGGCCGAACCCATTTTAAAGAAATTTAGTGTATTTTATAGCCTGGAACAGAATTTAGAAAATGCAAAATCTTTCTTGTCTACTCTGCCTGTCTGTTCCCTTATTACTTGAAATCTACTGGATGGATTTAGATGCGATTTTCACTATTAATACTATTTGGTGCCTGCGACTTCGTTTGTGTTTGTCAAGGATTTTGAAGGTTTTTATTTAATTTGCATGAAACCATAAATGTTTTATGGATAAAAGTAGCGTACATTATTTCATGCGAAATCAGCAACCCGCCAGTGATAGTCTCGTTGAAACTAGTTCAGTCTCTTTGCCGGTTAAAAAAAAAATAATAATAATAATAATAAAATATATCATCAATTTGGCATGAGCACCCACGAGGTTTTCTAAAACTCGGCGCCTCTGCAGCAATAAATAAATAAACAGTTGTATTGGCGTGTTCATTCAACTAGTAATTACTTAACTGATTTTGATGAAATTTGGCTTATTGTGTGTAATTTGGTCCAACTTAAAAGATAGGATAGTTTTTATCTCGATTATTGACCTTGATATTTATTATTGCGAATTAAATGTTCGTTAAATGTTTGTCATAAGACAATGGTATGTAATTATTTGTAAGTGCCGTATGTTTGAGTGTTCTGGTGGCTCAGTGATTAAGGCGACTGACTGGAGATCCCGAGGTCCATGGTTCGAATCTCAGTACCGGCGGGCATTTTTATACGCACTTAACTCGGCCTTCACCTCCGGCGCAGGAGTGGAAAGCGCAGCCAATAGAAAGCCTGTCACCAGGTCATTACCACCGCACGAAATTAATATTATAGTTCCATAGCTTTCTAACCGATGGCGATGTATTAATTTATCGACACAACACTTGGTTATCTAGGTTGGGTAACCATCCAGTAGATGGCGTTGTGTTTCGATTTATTTATGTTACAGTCTACTCCACGTCATATGTGTTTATGTATGACATAACCCAATTTCGTGAATTTTTTTCGTGTAGTATCATTTTTATAATTGTGCTTTGTATCGTTTGTATGTTATTATATTCACACACATGAATATAACATTAAAGAAAACGTTACGATAAATTAAAAAACGTGTAAGTATTTGTTGCTTGCTTCTCATTTTTCTTCTTCTTTTCGCTATGGCCAGCTAGGAACCACGTGTAAATTTCAATTCTTCCCCTGTTGTTTTTTCCTGTCTCCCTCTCCAGTACTCCTTCATTATTGCACTGTGTTTTATCTTTCTCTCTTCAGACCATTTTGCACCAGTTTTCTTCTCCACTCTACCTTGGAATCCTGCCATATTCGAAATCTGCTTTCGAAAATATTTTCTTTCCATACTGTTCAGTGATATTATTTCGTTTCAAATCTTTCTTAACCTCTTGAATCCCAAAAAATATTTTAATATCTTTTTTTGTTAGCCTGGTGTCATCCATGCGATAGATGTGTCGAAAAAATATCATTCTCCTTTTTTCTGGCTGATTCTGTTATTTTTTCAATGTTATGATATATTTCCTCATTAGTTCTTATCTTCCATTGTACTGTATTTTTCAATGGACCCAAAATTTTTCTTATAATTCTCTATTCCAATACTCCAAGCTTATCCAATTTCTAATTTAATAGCGAGCGGTCTGGTGGCTCAGTGGTTAAGTCGTATGACTGGAGATCGAAAGGTTCCCGGTTCGAATCCCTGTTTCTGAATTTTCAATTTATAAATAAATTAAAAATAATTTATTTATTTTTATAGATATCAATTTTTTATATATTTTCAATTAAGTAATTTTTAATAAAATATAATTTAAAAAATTTATATTCGTTTGTGTTTGTTTTGAAATTAGATTATTCTTTCGTATATAATATTCAGTACCTGGGTGACCGATCTACGCTCGGTATCTTTCGATTTCTCTTCAATATCCAAGATTTCGAGTAAAGTTTGATTAAAGTAAAAGGCTTGAAGGCTTCCTAGGCGTTTTGAGGTGCACAGTTCACCAAAGAGAAGCTTAACTAACAGCAGTAGGCGTACTGGTACCTGAAACTTCTACATAATGAGGTTAGAGCCGTTTTCGAGAAAACAAATACAAATGTGCTCCTTTCTTTTTTTTTTTTTTAAAAAAATCGTGTTATAAACTTGAAAAGCAAAACGTTATCTACATGTGAAATTTCATCCAAATCGCTAGATCCATTTGCGAGACCGCCTCACATATTACTTTTAAAAAAATGCTATTATTATGTAAAATAGAAATCTTAATGCCAGTTTGATAGGCCCTATTAATTAATGGTGCGAGATTTGTGGTATTTCAGAGGATTCTACGATAACCCTTGATGATGGATTCTTATGTAACTCGACGAGAAAAATTGAAAGTAAAAAATATTTTTTTATATATATATTGCTTAGTTCTCGAGATATCGTATCTCAAAATTTACACAGTTGGTTGAAATGCGACCTGAAACCGGAAGACATATTTCGCCATAGCCATGTTTGATGGTGAATTCGTATGAAACTCGTCGAGACAAATCGAAAAAAAGGAATTTTTCTGATATCTCGCTTAGATCTCGGGATATTATATCTCAAAAGTGAAGAGGTTAGGATTAGCTCCAGCCTGGACCAGAAAAAAAATCCACCAAAATGACCATGTCTATATGGTGGAAATGTAATTTCAATGTTTTATTTTGTACCTAGTGGTTGTTGTTAGGTTGAAAAACAGCCTGGACCAGAAAAAACGTCGCCAAAAGCACAAGGAACTATACCTATAAATGATTTTTGACATGCTATATCTCGAAAACCAAGAACATTTATTCTTTATTTTCGATATGTTTCATCGAGTTCTATAAGAATTCATCATCGGGTTGTGACGTTAATAGAACATCATCTGTGCTAAATTTATTCACTCTGATAAAACTATGCTCATACATGGCAATAATCTCACATCTTCTGATCAGCATTTCAAAATGCTAATAAAACAATTCCCATAAGAAGTAACCTTCGTTATAAACATTAATAAAGCACAAGGTCAGACGATTCAAAAGGCAAGATTCTATTTATCAGAACCCTTTTTTTCATATCTGCACTCGCACGCGGCTTTTTACTTTATTATCAAACTCTACTCGAAATCTTGTACATTGAACAGAAATCGAAAGATGTTTTATAATTAAGGAGGTAGTATTTAATGACTAACTAACAACCACTTTTTACGGTCAAAAAGTAAACGATGATTACTTTATAAAGAAGTTTCTGATAAAACCATTGATAAATTTTTAATTATCTTCCTTTTTAAATGTTTTACAATTAAACTTGCAGTGTTAATATTTCCACGGGTCAGCCAGTATACAAGAACTGTTCGTTTAATTATTCTTTGAAATCAAAGAAAATTAATTTGTAGGCTTTCTGGTACCTGAATTGTCTACGAGATGGCGCTAGTGCCGTTTTCGATATACGGAGTGACAAAATTGTACGTATTTTGTAAACTCGCTTTTTTGTAGGGAAGACAACTATTTAGGTAATCTTAAAAGTCAAAACGTTATCTAAATACCAAATTTCATCCAAATCATCACAGCCGTTTCCGAGATCCGAAATATATATATATATACAAGAATTGCTCGTTTAAAGATATAAGATTACAATAAATCAAGGGTACATTCAGAGGTTTTCTGTAAGATCCATGTGCTAATTACTTGACTAAGTTATATCCAAATGTACAACTTACCTAAACTTATTTTATTAAATAAACCATTTAATCAAACTTTACCAAGTACGAACTAAGTCGTCCCGTATGCGATGCGATGCGATGCAATGTTTCATGCTAGTGTTCGATTGTACCGAAAGTAACGAGTCACGAAACGATACGATAGTAACGAATGTATCCCGCACGCGGCGCGACTCATGGAGAAAGGAATATATGGAGACGACGCAAGGGACCTTCACCACATACTGGAGTGAAACCGGATGGAGAGAAGTCGGGAGGGGAGGCCGCCATATTGCTTGGCAGGAGAAACACGGGAAATAGTCACAAAAACCTCAAGGGAATCATAAGACAACCGTGGCACCGCAATTTGATGATGGATCAAAAAGGAAGAATAAAAGTTTTTGATATCGTGCTTACTTCTCGAGATATACTGTCTCAAAAAAGTGGAGTTTCTGGTTGAAATTCAGAAGAAACGTGTCCCCAAAGTCAAATTTGGTGATATATTCTTATGTAACACGACGATACAAATCGAAAATAAAGAATAAAATTTTTCGATATATCGCTTAGTTCGCGATATATACTGTCTCAAAAGTGAGGTGGTAAGGTTATGAGGGGATTCAACGATAACCGTGGGGCCGCAATTTGATGACGAATTCTTATGTAACTCGTTGAGAGAAACTGAAAGTAAAGAATAAAATTTTTTGATATCTCACTTAGTTCTCGAGATATTGTACCTTAAAATTGACGTGGTTAGGTTGAAATGCGGCCTAGACCAGGAGAAAACTTTCGCCATATCCATATTTGATGATGAATTCGGACGTAACTTAATGAGCAGGTAATTCTTTTTAAGTTGAATAACAAACTGTTTATTTCTAGTCCTTAAATTTTAGTTGATGTTCAAATAGGTTACATTTTCACATTCTATTTAAGTAATTGATATGAAAAATTTCAAAATCTAGAAATATAGTTGTAGACATATTTAAAAACAGAAACAAGTCATATCTGAAATTTAATAAATAGCCTAAGTCAATGTTTAGAACTTTTAAAAAAATGAACACCCCAAAAGACCTCATAGTTTCTGAGCTTACTTAGAAGATATTGTGCTGTTAGTGGCCTACATTATTTTTCTAGCAAAATCAGTGCATTCATAAGTCAGAAGCTAATAAATAATAATAAATAAATTGTTTGTTCTCTTCTGGTACACACCGCATTTCAACCTACCAACATTTCCATTAATATTGCCGCTACAAAATCAAACTATGTAGACACACGTAAACACATGAAATGCATCGCGAACAACATTTCGGCAATTACGTTTATTTAATCATGTTTATTAGTTTGCACAGCACAAATCATCACAATTAATTTCATAGTACACTTTCAGTGTAAACTGAAACTTGAGTAAAGCCTGCAGAATACCATATTCACTGCGTCGCGATGTAAACAGCAGCAAACAAAGTGCAAACCATGGAGGAAGGAAATATATGGAGACGATGCAAGCGACCTTCACCACGCAATGAAGTGAAGCCGGGTGGAGGAGCAGTGGGGGGAGTGGGGAGGCATGGAATAACCCATACAGACACGGCGTATATGTACAAAAACCTCAAGGGGACTCTAGGATTAACGAAAGGTTGCAATCTGGAGATGCATTATTATGTAACTCGATGAGATAAATAAAAAATGAAGAATAAATTTTTTTTGATATCATGCTTAGTTTTCGAGATATCCTGTCTCAAATGTGAAATGGTTTTGGTTAAAATTCAGAAGAAAAAAATTGGTCAAAGTCAAATTTGATGACGGATTCTTATTTAAAAAGACGAGAGAAATAAAAAATAAAGAATAAAATTTTTCGATATCTCACCTAGTTCTCGAGGTATACTGTATCAAAAATGAGGTGTCTTGAGTTGAAATGCAGAAGAAACATTTCGCAAAAGTCAAATTTAATGATCGATTCTTATATAACACGACGAGACAAATCGAAAATAAAGAATAAAATTTTTCGATATCTTCCTTAGTTTTCGGGATATACTGGGATTGGGTTGATATGCGACCTAGACTAAAAATTAATTCTGCCAAAGCCACAATGAATTACATGGTGGACATGCAGAATGGATATTTCAGTTGTTTTTACTACCACTTGTGGTTAGGTTGAAATGAGGCCTAGACCAGAATAAAAATAGTTATTTTGTTACCATACATCGTAAACTAAATTGGGAATAGCTGGAAGTGGAAGTAGTTTCCATCGCTATACACGTTTTGTCACTAACTTGGTTCTCATGAAATTACTAACAGTAATAGATAAATTCTTTGTCCCTTATGGAACAACAAAACTATTCGGGTACAGACTGCATTTAGACCTAACCACAATCTCCATTAAATTGCCGTTACATAATCAAACTATGTAGAAATCACCACACACGCGTATTTGAATCGCAAACTGTATTTGCGGTAACATCGTTTGCTTCATCAAGATTCCTACATTGCATAGCATAATTTAACACATTTAATTTTATCATACAGTATAAACTACAACGTGACGAAGGGAAGCGCAATACTAAATTAACTGAACCGCGATGTAAAATACACACCCTTTAAATCTCATTTTCAACACGCGTTTAAAAAGTAATGCTAGTCTATTATGTGCAAAATAGCAAGGTATGCTGATTTTCTACACTACACCAACAAAAATTTGAGAACAAAGTCATCCCATTGGGAGCTATGACTAAATATTTATAGACAGGCATCGAAGTTTGTAATTCCTACCGCCCACTTCAACAACGATAATTAGAATTCAACTTACTCATGAAATGATATTCCAGGTTCTTTCCTCTCTTGCCTATTTGTGCAACCGTATGCAACACAAGATGGCATTATAAAACACTTATACACATTACAAAATGAAATAATCAGAACATCGCACACAGTGTGAACTCAGCATTTGTTTGGGTTACAATACCGCTGCTGCTGCCGCCATGAGGGAGAGTTTAGAGCCTGCTTCACAGATTTAACGTCACTTCTCCTCCATATGTTTCCTTCCTCCATGGTGCAAACAGCCCAATGTTTTGGGACTCTTATGACGCCAGTGGCCGCCGCGCATGCGCAAGTAGGAGACGAGGTTTTTTTTAAAATGAGGTTTGGCGTTATTTCGTCTCCATATATTCCTTCCTCCATGGGAATGTACTGTCAAAACTATCGCAGACGGTAACTTTCGTGTTGCCTTATGTCTAAGGTACATTAGCTTTTTGTATTAATAGGCAGTTTCTATCCTCCGGAAAATGTGTCCCAAATTTCTGAGCAACAAATTCTCGGTACGTCCTTATTGGACCGTCAGCGATAATGTTTCAAGTAGCTTTAATTTCTTATTTTTCTTATATTATTTTGTGCTGAAGTATAAGTATATAAACACATTTAGAACTATAGTATGAAAACCGAATCTAAAGTAGTAATTAAAAGAAAGGAAAATCTTTAAATTAAAAATATATTTTTTTACTTCTCCAAGTTAATATTTGATACTAAACTAAGAAATCACAGAAATTTTTCTATACACGCCAAGACCCGCGCGTGCGAAGCAGCGGGTAAATGCTAGTAATCTATATAATGATATCAATTTTTTTCACAATGCAAAAGTATTTTGTCCAACTACAGATATATTTATAAATATATCAGCGATTTCTTCAAGGTGTAAATCATCCGAGGTCTCTCAGTTTACGCGAACTACCAATGTGATGATTCAGTCTTCGCTGTTCATAATACTCCTTAATAAGTTTCTGCTCTCTGTAATGCTGAAAATGATCGTTCGGGGTAAGTGTCGATAATGGAATAGTTAAAATTTCCTTTTTTTTTTTAAAAAAAACTGTTTGATGACTTCGGGTATCAATTCTTTGGAATATTCGCAATGACAAACTATATAAGAAAGAATGTCTTCCACATTATTCGGTATGAAATTTTTTGTTCGTGCAATATCGGAAAGCAAGTTACGATGAGAACCATATGATACACATGAAAGTCATATCCTATAAGTCTTTCACACAACTGCTGCTTATATGACTTTGCCAGTAACAAATTGTTCCATGTACTTAAATGTGTCATGGCATTTTTAGTAAAGCGCGAAATCTTCTGTAAAGCTACATTCAGCGCTTCGATGCGATATAGAATCTCTGTCAGAAATTCGATTAAAAAGAGTGAAGAGCTTCTTTAAAAAAAAAGTTTTCCTTTCGCGCCAGCATCATCTTTCTAACTTTTGTGTCATTTGAAAAACACAGCAGTGCACTGTAACTGATTTGAATAGTTTTCAAGGATATGCGACAACGCCACCTTATAGGTCAAAATGGTCGCAGATAAAGGTTTTGAGCATCGCCAGCTGCCTATAGTGATTCAAAATAAGCTTGGCAAGCTCTCTTACTAATACTATAAATCTCTTACTGCGGGTACTTTTTTCATTGTGTTTTCAGCAACCAGATTTAACGAGTGAAAGAAGCAATGCACATGAATTGACTGCTTCGATAGCTTTAGGATGCGATTGAAGGCCAGTATGCGCCCCACTAACAAAGCAGCGCCAAATCCAAAACATCTCGATATATATGTCAAATATTTTTAGTACGTCAGTGAAATTTTCGGTTGTTGATACAGTTTTATAGAGGCCGATATTCATTAAGCTTCGAGTCCACACAACGAAAGCAGAAAGTGACTTGAACATAATTGGAAATGTTCATGAACCATAATTGAGTTCTGGTCGATTATAATTTTATGATTGTGATTGTGTAACTGTATGTTTCTGATACGAAATAAATAAATAAAATTGAGTAATAGACTACATTATGAACTGCTTTGATATTTTATGCAGCACTTTGTCATTCAAAATTGTATACAGCTCGTGAGGAAGCGTCCATAAACTATGTAGCTAAATTTTGGCCTTCTGTGGTAACATACGCATTACCTTACCTAGATTGGTAACGAATTTATTTGTCCTCAGAGTTCGTATTAATATCATAAAAATTCTTAGGAAAGTGTTTCGAGTTGTAAGAGCAGTAACGAGAAATATAACTGGGAAACTGTGTGTAAAAAAAAACACACTTTGACGATTCATCAAATAATCTGTACCAAATGTTAGTAGATTAACAATGATCATTTGCAAGTAAAAAAACTACAGAACCGATTTGGATGGGGTTTTCATGGTTTGAAAGCTTATAGTCTAGCTTAAAAATCTGCAGTGTATCTAATGCCTCACCGTGACCTAGGAATCAGGGCCGCCGTGAGCGGGCGTGCAAAGCGTGTGTACCGCACGCGGGCGGCACGTTGAGGGGGGCGGCAAAACGAGTGATCGACAGTCGCCGCCCCGCGATAGTTGCCACTCCATTGTCGCCGCGACGAAATTTGCACTCGGCATGGCATCAATGGAGGCGGCAAATAATGTTCGAAAGGGTGGCAATCTCACAGTTTTTTGACCCGGTTCGGAAATTTCCTACATCCACCACTAGCTGTAGTTAGACAGGGTGGCATAATCGGTATTGCACGCGGGCGCTCACACAGCTAGCCGCGGGACTGCTAGGAATGGAGCAAGTGATGATAATCTATTCGTAATGAACAAATAGACGCATCAACAAAGATACTCAGATATTAATATTAATTGACTATGGATAATTTCGCGAAATTTTGAAAATCCTGGCCAAAAATTGTACGCTCCATCAAAGACATCGCATGTAATGTTTTTTTGTATCCCTGCAGCATATTCCTCCACTGCAAATCCATTGAGAATAGTCTTCATCGCTTTGAAAACTTGTTCCACCCAAGAAGTCTTACATTTGAGTTAGAAGATTAAGTATGAATCTGCATTAATAGTAGTTCCTAGACACATGAAATGAATGAGCAAAACACTATTCAGGTACCGGAAGACAGGGGCGAATCTAGGGGTGGGGGACTAGAGTACTCAAGCCCCTCCCCCCCAAAAGTATCTAGGTCCATCTCCGACATTGTAATTTTGGAGACTTTTTTTTTTTTTAGCTCTACAGATTTGAGGCCCTAGGAGACTATAAATACTGCCTTTTGCCCGACTCAAGCGCCCCCCCCCCCCAAAGCCAAAATCCACTAAAGGCAAGGCCAACCAAAATCCACTCAAGCCAAGCCCCCTCACCCAAACCAAAGTCCGCTCAAGCACCTCCCAAAGCAAAATCCTGAATCCGTCCCTGCCGGAAGACACTGCCCACGAGTTGAGTTGATGGTTCATTCTTGAATTTTCTGGGTGAACGAACATGATGCCACACCAGTAACACGTTTGCTATCAGGTACTGGATAAGAAAACAACATTTCAACTCCCATAAAAATGATTGTCAGAAATGAGTAAAGATTTAATAAAAATAATAGTAATAATAAAAACATTACCCACGACCTCTAGTTTGTGTTTATTACTAAGGCATGCGACTTCATCTTTGACAATTTCATGAAGAACGTTATGAGAAACAAATGAAAATTCAGCTACTGAATTCAGAAAGTCCTTTGTGATGACTGGCAGACCTCCTGTTATTAATTAACTTAACTGTGACGGAACATATGCTATAGTGGCAGTTTCCAGGGGCGGATCCAGGATTTTGGAGGGGCTTGAGCGGACTTTGGTTTGTGGGGGGGGGCTCTTGGCTTGGGTGGCTTTAGGTTTTTGGGGGGGGGGGACCTTGAGTTGGACAGAGGGTAATCCTTTATAGTCTCCTCGGTCGTAGGATCGATAGAACTAAAAAAAAAAAAAAAAAAAAAAATTACAATGTCGGGGGTGGACCTAGATACTTTTGGGGGGGAGGCTTGAACTCCCTAGCCCCCCTCCTGGATCCACGCCTGGCAATTTCCCTACACACCAACCTTCCCCTTTTTTATTTATTTTGTTTGCCATAATTTCTTTGAGTGCAATATCTCCACCCAAATACTTTTGTCTCAATACAAATTTTAAGAGAGTAAATAATATTACTACAGAAGTACCACTGTACCTTACCTTGAAATACTACTTAAATTGAGTCAGGATATTTGCTGCTTGCCTGAGGAGTGGAAAAGTGCCTTAGTAGTATCAGTCCACAAAGGAAAGGAGAGAAATAGGGTCAAAAATTGCAGGCCAATCAATTTGACATCGGTGATAGGTGAACTGATGTAGAGATTGATATGCACCCATATTAGGAATGTCTGTGAGGAACATAACGGTTTTTTAAGTCAACAACATAATTTTTGCAAGGATATTCAAGTGAACCGCATTTAATAGGCTATATGCAAAATATTTAGGATGAAATGGACAAGAGAGGTCAAATTGATAGAGTACCTATAAATCTTTCAAAAGCTTTTTACATAGTGAGACACAACATTGTGCTAAATAAGGAAAAAACTATTTGAGTGGATGAAAAAGTGTTGGGTAGAAGAATTCTTGATGGGTAGAAAGCAAAAAAAAAAAAAAAAGTGAAAATGGGAATAACGCAGCGTAGCGTATTGGACCATTAATACTCATTCTATTTAACGATTGTGTTGATGGTTAAGTGAAAATGGTAATAACACAGCGTAGCGGAACCAGTAATATTCGTTATTCTAATTAATGATTGTGTTGAAAATGGTAATAACACAGGGTAGCACATTAGGAGCATTGTTATTCGTTATTCTAATTAATCATTGTATTCATGGTTTACTATCAGAAGTTAGGTTGTTTGCAAATGATAATGTTATACAATAAGACGGGAGAACTTCAGGATGATATGGACAAACTATCTGGTTGGGTAGGTCAACATAAGAGGGAGATAAATGCACAGAAGTATCAGCTTATTAGGTACACAGATAAAAAAAACTAGAAGTTGATTTTGATTATACAGTGGGAAAGGAGTTGTTTGTAAATGACTTCAAATATAAATACCTTGGCATAACATTTGATAATAAAATCAATGGGCAGGGCACATTGTTAAGGTAGTAGAAAAGGTTTCTACACCATTCACTTGTAAGATAGAGTGACATGGATATGTGCCAGAGAAGGAAGGGAACTGTGTTACAAGACTTTGGTCAGACTATTGCTTGAATATGGTGGTGTAGTATGGTACTCACAATTTGTGTATCAAATACATGAGTTGGAGGGTATAAAATAAGAGTGCTAGATTTGTCTCTGAAAATTACTGCAGAACATAATCAGTGGCTGAATAAAGGAACTGGAATGGTATTCACTGGAAGACAGCAAGAGCTTGGAGAGAGTCATAGGTGTGTACATTGTTGATGAGGCATGGAAATATATTGGTGGAAGAATTGAGATGTGGACAAAAGGGAAAAGATGACCATGACTACAAGCTGGCTCCAGATTTATGGGAAAATGTTCTTTTATAGGTAAGGGGGCTAGGGATTGGAGTTAGTTGCCAAAAGAAACGGTGAATAATTTATCAAAAACTGACAAATTTTAAGTTGAAATCTTAGATGGAATAAATATAGAAGGGTACAAGGAAAGGGGTAAATGAATGTGTATGGCGATTGCTTTCAGAGCATTTGCTTCATCACAACTTAATTAATGAGTAAGTGACACTTGCCCCAAGTGGCAACCTCAGTGGGGTGGCAATTACATGTAGCACATCCCAGAGTTCCAACCTCAATAGGTATCTATGGAACAGAATAAAAAATAAATAAATTACATGCCATCTTAATAAAATTGTATGAATATGGTCTCAATAGATCCAGTGTTTTGTCGGTGATGATGCGGCCTACTCATGGACAATGGATTTTATATATTAAGATTTTGTACATTTAATGATTGTGACAGCTTTACTGGTAGGATTGATGGTCAAGGTTGCCAGTATAATTGTTTGTTATTCATCCTGATGGGCAGATGGCAAGAGCTGGGGACTACATAAGAAGCTATGATGTGAAAAGCTAAGCTGTTAAATGAGTGGCATAGCTGGACAAGTGACGGGGATAGAAAAATAAATGTTCCCCTGTGATAGGACTGGAACACGTAGTGGTGTCTGGTTGCATGCTGCTAGTTTTGCAGCAAGGTCCAGGTGGTAGACCAGGAAAATTAAAGGTATTTTTGGACCAAGATGTCCTCGAGATTGAGAGTTCCACTGAAGCATGTGCATGGGATAGTGGGCAGGATTTTGGAAAGGAGGATATGCATTTCAGAGAAGTGCGTAGAAAGTCATGTCCAGAATAAAGGTACAATCGTGTTAGCATAGATCTGTTAAGGGTGGAATTCTATACTCTGATTCATACTGTATCAGATTGCATTCTGCTATAGGGTTTTCAATCATGAGCCGAGAGATTGTTAAAACTACAGAAAAAATGGATTAGACTGTTGTGAGGCTTACTTTTTTTATTCAATGAAGGCTACCTTTCCAAGACTGGGATTTAACACTCTTCCTACCTTCTATATTTTTTATTGTACATGAATAAAAATTAAAATAACTGAAGAGCAAGATGAGTTTTACACCTAACACAAGAAGTTGTGACAGTACACATTTATTTAGATGTAACTTCAGTAAAAACCAGAAGAAAATGTTTCAGTACTTTTGCTTGAAACTAATTCATGCAGGAGTGATATGCATACAGGGAGTGGGATGTATACACATGACTAACAGAGAATTTATCATTGTGGACAAGGAAGGAGATGTCTGCATTATCTGCTGCACTCCTATCTTCATATCTGGTAAGCAATAAGTTCACTTATCCTATCCTTCCTTATTTCCTCAGCCTTTATGCCTTCTCATTATTTCTGTGCACTGTGTCCAGCTAGTGAACAAAAGTTAAAAAGTAAAATATGTCTGGTTTATACACCACATACTGGTCAATTTATAACTTTTTGTACAAATTTTATAAAAATTAAAATACTACTCCAAGTATTTAATAACTAAGAAAGAACACAAAAACAAAAAAAAATTACAATGTTGCAATCATAATAATTGCTTAAAACAAATACGAAACCCAAGCTGTAATGTTGCTTTTAAATTCAAGTTACTTATTTAGTCCTATCACTAGCAGTTTCCCCAACAGTGCTAGTGACGAAATTAACACTCCCGTTGTTACTTTCTCATGTGACATCACACAGGTTATAATGAGACTATCACTGATGGTCAGTGATAGTGTAAATGTTGCTGTCTATAGGATTTGTAATTTTATGTTGTGTGTATGAAGTACAATTTTGCTGATGAAATTGGTAGGGAAGAGCTACTTTAGAGAAGCTCATCCACAGAGCTGAAGACCACTGAGTGAAATAGAAAATTCAACTGTGTAAAATATTTGGCCATTCGTTAAATTTCTCAGCAACTTTCTACAAATATTGATGGCAGGGATATAGCAGCAACACAGTAAATTTCCAGCAGTGTCTGTAGCTGCAAAAAAGGGGGAAATAAACCTAGTAATATCGTCAGTTCTGATTTTATTTCTACTTGTCTATATCTATAAGATCATAAAGATGTAAGGGTAAAGCATCGTGGACAAATTACCACACCAATTTGGATGGGATTTTCAACATTTTGAAAGCTAATAGTATGGCTTAAAAACTGCAGTATATCTTATGATTCTATGTGACCAGGGCACGAAGGAATAAATAACAATTAATTTGTACCAAGAATTGATAGGTGCCACAGGCCATACTGCACCACCATTTTAGACCAACACTGCTTTATGAGATATCCCACCAAAGATCATGCTACAGTCAGATAAACACTCCATCCTTTGGATTCTGAGTATGTTCAATTTAATTTAATTGCGATGGAGTGAACACTCCAGTGTCAATTTCCCTACATGTCTATTTTCCCCCTTTCTTGTACCCAAATGCATAACTTTAGTTAATTATTTCTTCAGTTCTCTGAAATATAGAATGTTAGGATAAAGTTAAAATAGGCAGAATACGCTAATAAAACCAAAACACATTATTAAGTGAAACAAAATTGCATATTTAATTTACAGTAAATATCTTTGTAAAAAGTTGCTCTTACTTTATTTTTCAAGTTTTGCATTGCGTTATTCTTGCTGATGATGCCAACATTTTGGTTTCAACCTGTGGCCTTTTGTCAGGGCTGCTTTAAGTTTATGTGCCAACTTAATTTTTTGATACACTACATGGACTATTGATATTCTCTGGCAGAGATGATGATGTTTCTCTGCCAAAGAGTGTCTGCTGTTGCGGAGAGATCTGCACACCTTGGAGTGATATGGCTGTTGTAGCAACGCATTCATTTCCTAGTACATACTACCACAATTGATACAAACCATAGCCCTTGTCTTTGCTGAAGTAATTAGGATTCCATAATTCTGCATTTTAAACAAACCATCAATTTTGCAATGTTTGTAGATTTCTTTCATTGAATTCAGTGTACTCCTTCTACATGATGTTCTGCCACTGCCAATTTCGTGGTTTGTTCTAATCTTGCATGACAATGTTCTTTCCGTCTAACGACCGCCTGACAACTCATCAATGGACTGTTTACCACAATCGCAGGGAATCTTGTACATACCACTTGCTTGTAACAGAACTCTGATCATTCACTGATCTTAAAATGCTTCTCACCTTATTTAATTGCTGAAGATAGAACAACTGCCGTATGTCTTCAAGGTATGCAAACCTCTGGAGCAGCAGACAGTTCTTGGCGGATAAACAGTATCATATCTGCCAGAGAATATAAAAAGGTCACCTAGTGCATCTGAAAACTAAGCAGTTACAATTAACTTAAAACAGTCCTGATGAAGGCCTCAGGTTGGGATGTAAATGTTAACATCACCAGCAAGAAAAATGTGGCACAAAAACCTGAAAAGTAAAGTATGCACAATTTTTTAAAATGATGCCTGTAAAAAGAGTGAAATTTTATATTAAATATTCTTGTGTTTAATGTCAGTATTAAAACTTGACATGTTTTATTCATAATTTGTTACCGCAATTCAAAATGTGATTTTTTTACTTAAGTTAACTGCTAAGAAAATGATATGATGATGTTGCACACTGCATATAAAATCCTTTTGATATTATCTCAGATACAATCCTAACAAAGTTTAAGCTTAGTGATAATAATTGACTATCAACACCAACAAAATAAAAACTTGAGATATTATGTTGTGATCAGGATGATGGCTGTCATTATACTTCTATATTTCCACTTTCAACATGGTGTTTTCCATGATCATACAAAATACATTTCAACACTTCACTCGGTCCGTACCCTCATTTTCTGTTTGTATTCAGTGGGTGTATAAATATCTCTATCACTTCCCAGATTATTAAAGGCAAATAACCTTCTGTTTTGGCAGTACTTATGCCACTGCCCATAGCATTTTGTGTTTGTTCAAAATGTGTTCAGTGACGGCCAATTTTGTGGATTGGCCTAATCTCATATCACTGGTGTTCCTTGCTTGTTTTAACTGTGTGTGCGTTGGTGAAGTCGCCCACCCAAAAGCCACACCAAACCGTCACTTACTGTTGATTTATTACCCTTTCTTGAAACATGTAAGGATTTCCTGATCCTCCGATATGGCAGTTATGTTTATTCACACATCCATTTAAAGCACCTAGTCAATAAAGATGATTTTGTTTGCAAAGCAGTTGTCATCCTCTCATCTTCTCAGAAATTAGTCAACACAATGTCACCTCTTCTCGTGATCAACCACTTCAGGGTTGTGCATTAAATTATTTTTGTAAGGGTGGTAATGGAGATCATACTGGAGAATTCACTGTACAGTAGAATATCCTATGCAAAGTTCTTGCAAATGGTGATGAACCAACTTCATTGGACTAACAACCACACTTGCACTAACACCCTCAATGTGCAGCCAGAATGAGGATGCCCAAAACTCTTCACATTCGCTGTTGAACCCGTTTCATTGAACTTTACCTAAATTCTGCAAACTGTTGTAATTTGGTGCTTCATTATGCCCACGAACTGCTGCCTAGCTTTCTCGGTACATTTTAACAATTAGCACACACTGCGCAATAGTAAACTCCTCCATGGATAAATATCCAAATGAAGCAGCAACCCAAGAAATTCATACTGCAGCACCAGTCAAAATGTTTATGGATACCAACCGGATACAGAACAATGTGGCCAACTGACAAAAAAATATACCGTGCGATTCAAAACTGGTGCCCTTATTGCAACACCATATAAAATCAGGCAGCGATTAGAAACTTTAACTTGCGGCCAGAATGAGCTTCACTTCCTGAGCTCTGTCTGAAAATAATCTCCTTCAGTACATGAACCACTTCCATCAACAGAAGGAAGGAACCGCCATGGGATGCCTGCTATCCTCAATTATTACCGATTTATTTATGAAGGTATTTGAGATATGTGGATGATGGATGATGATTTAGACATCTGCCCTCATTGAAAGGAGTCACTTCATACCTTCTTCACACAATTTAAACAGTGTAAATAAAAAATAAAATAATGTTTACTATGGAGATTGAAATGGACAAACAGCTACCATTCCTAGATATCTTGGTTAAAGCAAATGATGATAGCTCCCTGGGCCACCAAGCACACCAGAAGCCAACCCATACCAATCAGTTTCTGCACACTGACTATCATAATCCGGCAGTCAAAAACAGAATTTTAAAAACATTAACTCTCCACACTTCCACGGTATGTAACCCAATGAACATGACCACTGAAAGAAAAAATTTAAAGGAGACATTTAAGAACAACAAATCCACTGATAAGTCAGTGGTCATCCGGGCATACATCCGAGGAGTGACTGATAAGATTGGTTGTCTGCTAAATAGAAGAACATCCGTCCTGTATACTGGGCTCCCAGGAAGATATCAAGTATCCTCATTTGCATTAAAGATAAAAAGGAGCATCTGCAATGGTCAGGCATCTATAAAATTCCAAGTATATGCTGGTGAGCATATTTAAAGAAAAATTAAATTAAAAAAAAGATGACATGAGCAAATCTTCTGCAGATTAACATTCATCCAACTATAGACATTCTATTGACCATACCAATATTGTGGGGACAGGGAGCAGATGGTGGTCCAGGCAAATAAGGGAAGCACCAGAAATACAGAACAAACCTAACAACATGAATGCTGAGAAATGCGGAAACCTGACTGAGAGAGAATGTTCAACTTGGATATTTGTTATTAATTATTCAACTCAAAATGATAGTTTTCAATATATAAAAGGTAAACTGAACAAGTCACATAAATTACCAAATATTGATTACTGTTATACAACTCAAATGAGCACTCGTTTCTCATATTTCAATTAAGACTTGACAATAGTTTTTGAGTCTGTTGCGGCACAGTCTAGTCTTTTCTCGAAGCAACTCGGATCACTTTTGTGGGTCAATTTCATTAATCTGAATGATGCTACTTGCCTACAGTTTCTATTATATATAGAAATTTAGCACCAATAGTATCTTGGAGTACCAGTTTTTCTTTCACAGGAAAGGGTCTGAGGAAAGTCTGGAGGCACTGACTGCTGATGTATACCTAGTGAATGAATCGAAATAAGCTGTTCAATATTGGTACATGTTGCATGTTTTGGAATGTGCTGAATTGTAATGCCCTTTCAATACCTTAGAAATTGGACTAACAGTAAAAACATCTACCATCACAATATCTTCATGCCCTCTGTTTCACACAATCCCACAAACTGAACCAAATCATCTTGCACAAAATCCTCCTGCCTTTCCATATTGTAAATCTAATGGAACACAGACTAATTGCGGTGAAATATTCACAAACATTTTCAATCTACCTGCCCAATCACAAATCTATCTGGCTTTGGGTCTTAGTTACACTCAATTTTGTAACAGTGCATACAGTCCAAGCCATGATTTCCAAATCTCCAAGCCCTGTCCATAATACAAAATTTCTTCCCCCAACCCTTTTATCACCCATCCTAAAAACTCATTCCCCATCCTCCAAGGAACCAAAAGTGTCTGTGTGAACCTTTCCTTCACACCCATCTCATAACCCCAACTTTTGGCTACATAGCGGTTATCAGCTGCAGTTGTTCTCCATCTCCAACAGTTCGTACAGATGTTTCCTGTTTGAAAGATAGATAATCCACATTTCCTAAAACATCTACACGCATCCCCACCCCATTACATCCAAATTACTTTCTGGTCACTATTTTTGTAACTTCTCTTAATATCAACATCTCTCAAAGCCAGAGACTAAATCTACATCATTCAGAAAATTGTGGGTGACAGACAGTACTTGGTACCAAAACAAATCTCTACTCAATACCATATGGCAAGAGCGAAGAAAGAATTTATATAAGCATCAGTGCAGCATGTCTCTAATCTCATCTTTCTTGTCTTTGTGACCCAAATTGGTTGGTGGATGAAGTACGTCATTGCACTCACAAATGAAAGTGGGTGTTTGCATGTTTAACAATAAGTCCAGATGAACCTACATTCTCTGTCTACCAGAGAATCCCAGCCTAATCTACGACTCAATTCAGTCACACTTTCGTAATGACTGTGGCAAGAAGTCATGATCAAGTGGCACTTCTCAGTATTTTCTCTTTACAGTTAATCAACCTCCTACAAAATAGATCCAAAACGGCACGACAGTAGTCCAAATGTGGACACACATGAGTTTTGTACACTATCTCCATTGTGCAATACAATTTTTCAAGATTCCATGAATTGCAGTCTAGAATTAGCTCTGTGCCATGATTTCAATTCTAAGTTAGCCTGCAGGCCATACAATACTTGCCTATAGTTACAATACATATTTAAATATAACAAAATTATAAGTAATACAGTTTAGTTACAATCAAAAAATAAAAACTATTAATGTGACCTTTGTAGAGGTTCTTTTAATTATAATCGAAAAGTAAGAAACATCAATGAGACCTTTGCCGAGGTTTTAGAGCTAGCACATTCTAGGCCGCTGCTGTTGGCAGGCCAATACAAATGCTCTGGCACAAGCCTGGGATTGGCCAGCCTTGCTTTATACTGTTACCCCCAAAATTCTTCAGGGGACCAACCATATGAATAACTGAACTGTTTACTTTGTTCTTCTGAAGAAAGGGACTCTTTTGTTAATAATGCACACTGCCAAGCATTTTTTACAATTTAGTGTAATTTCATAGCACCTAGGCAAAATACGAGGCGCGTCCAGAAAGTAAGTTCCGTTTCAATTCATCTCCGCTGCAGCGCTGCGATTGCAGTTCCGCACATGCACTGTAGCCGATGTGTATCAAGGGGAAGTACGTGCGCCATTTGGAGATCGCTGTCAGTTACACGCTTTGTTGCGCTCGTTTGAAATGTCGACGTTGATTGAAAATCCCGCCGCCTGTGAAATCAGGTCTATGATTCGGTTTCTGAATGCAAGGAAAGTGAAACCAAGTGAAATTTATCGGCAAATTTGTGATGTTTACGGACCAAATTCGATGAGTGATTCGATGGTGAGAAGATGGGTCCGACAGTTCAATGGCGGGCGTAGTGATGTGCACAATGAAGAACGAAGTGGGCATCCACCTTTGGCTACAGAAGAACTGGTTCACGCGATTGATGACAAGATCCAGGAAAACCGTAGGTTTACAATTAGTGCTCTCGCTATGGACTTCCCCAAATTTCACGATCACTGATGCATGAAATTGTTACATTCAACTGAAATTCCGTAAACTTTGCTTACGTTGGGTACCAAAGATTCTCACTGAGCAACACAAAACACAACGGATGGGTAGTGCACTTGAGTTGTTGACCCGTTATGCTGAAAGCGACGAAGAATTTCTGAGACGGATAGTCACAGGAGATGAAACGTGGGTTTCTTACGACACCCCTGAGAGTAAGCGGCAATCAATGGAATGGAGGCACACTTCATCCCCACCAAAGGTTAAGCCGAAGCAAATCATGACACCTCGGGAAATGATGTGCACAGTGTTCTGGGACTGGAAAGACATCCTACTCATTGACTTCTTACCGCGTGGTCAAACAATCAAAGCAGATGCTTATTGCGAGACACTTCGGAAATTGTGCCGTGCAATTCAGAATAAGCGAGGGGACTGCTGTCAAAAGGTGTTTTGCTTCACGACAACGCACGACCACACACTGCAAATGTGATGAAAAACTTCGTACAGGGATTTGGCTGGGACGTGTTTTACCATCCTCCGTACAGCCCTGACCTTGCTCCTAGCGACTTTCATCTGTTCTTACATCTCAAGTCTTTCCTTGGCGGTCATCACTTCACCAATGACGGCGAGCTGAAAGAAACTGTTTCCAACTGGTTGAAGACACAGGCGGCAGATTTCTATGAAGAAGGTATACAAAACCTGGTGCCACGCTATGACAAATGCCTGCAAAATTTCGGCAGTTATGTGGAAAAGTAGTTTAAGAGTTGTAGAATTTTGTGCAATAAAAATTTATTCTGTATCTGTGTACAATTTCATTTAATTACCAAACGGAACTTACTTTCTGGACGCGCCTCGTAAAATCCAGATCACGCTGAATTTCTAAACAACCGGTCAAATTCCTTAGGGAGCGTCCATTAATGACATGAAATAGGTGGGAGGGGGGGGGCGTTCCGGCGGGCGAAATCTCATGAAACCTCACCAAGGGGGAGGAGGGGGGGGTCAATGGAAATCTCACGTGAGGTTTTGAATTCTTCTAGGATGATAGAGCTAAAAAAAAAGTCTACAAATGAAGTGAAAGTCGATTTTAGGAGGGTATTTTCGTCCAAAAACTGACCTTCGGGGGGGGGGGGGGGCGGTATAACTGCCCTTAGGGGAATGAGACCTAAATAAAAAAAAGTCCAGGAAAAATATGTCCGGAATTCTGGAAAAACACCTCACATCATTAATGTACTTCCCTATAGATGACCTTATCATCAGCAAACAATCTCAAACTGCTGTTCACGTTGTGTCCAAGATCATTTATAAAAATTAAGAAAAGAACTGGTATTATTACACTTTCTTTAGGGGCCCCTGATATAACATCTAGATTAGAATGAGGCTTCTTTGTTAATGATGATATACAATGATTGACCAATTAGAAAATATCTTATCACAAAGTTGAACTGATATAATGTACACTCGAATCTTCATGAAAAGGTGGCTATGTGTCTCAGTGTCAAAGGATTTCTGAAAATCCCTCCCACTCCCCCAAAAAAATGTATCAACATGTGAACCTGCATCAATAACTTTCATTATGTCATGTGTAAATAGGACCAGCTGTGTTCAGATTCCTTGTCGATTTGGTGTAGGTACAGAACACTAATAGAAACACATTTTACAGATGTGGATTGGCAGCACCTAGGATCTCTTCAATCTCCTTTCTTGAAAATCGGACTACTTGCACAAGTGTCCAGTTGGAAGGTACCTTTTTCTCTTCTAAGGATTTACAATATATATGAAACAGAAATGGTTCGATTTCCGTTGCATACTCTGAAAATACTCTTACTGGGATTCCATCTAGACCCATAGCTTTCCCCCACTTTTTGGTGCTCTAATTGCTTTACAATACATGCAGTAACTATTCATAATTAATCCATTTCTAACTTCAAACAACGTCGGAAAATGAGTCCGTTATCCTTATTTTTTAGACTCAATTGTAGAATTCTGTTTTAAGTATGTTAGCTTTGTTGCAAATTTTGTTAAACTCAAATCCATCGTGAACTAATACTGCAATATTGTTGTCACAACTGACTTTTTGTATGTACAACCAAAATTTCTTTGGGTTTCTGCTAGGCTCTAAGATAAAAAGTAGCAACAAAAGTCATTAGAGGCCTAATGAATTGTATTTCTATCACATCCACTTAATTCAGCTAAGATTTCTAAGTCACTATGACATATCAACCTTCTTGCTTTCTGAGTATTCTTTTAACTTCACGCATATACCACACTGGATCATCACCCTCCCTTATTGTCTCTTTCATTCTATGTATAGCCATACCATTCTCAAATATATATATTAATAGATGCCACACCTCTTCAACAGTGCCACTTGTTAACTTGAAGGTATGGTAATTCGTTCTAACCACTCATTTGAGGCCTTAATGAATCTGTACACAACCATTCTTTTCCCCTTCTGCACTCAGTTACTGATTTGATGGTTGCAGTTACCACTCTGATCACTTATTACTGTGGTCATTGAAATGCCTCCCCCCCCCCACAAAAAAACACTTACTGGAGTTGTAATCTTGGTTGTCCGGGTTGAACCGCGTCAATTTGTTGAAACCTAACGTTTCGGCCATCATTTTGTGGCCTCTTCAGAGTACTGTCACGGCTGGAACTGCTGCCGCCTATATATAGCTCCCGAAGACCGCGCTAGCCGTTTGGAGTGACGTCACTCAAACTACCGCCGCCAGCGTGGCCGGTCCGATGGGGGCCTGCGTCCCGCGTTTTCCTGATCAAGCATGACCATATTTGGTCAAGTTGTAGCCCGCCGTCCGCGTTCATATTATCTGGTCGTTTTTTAATTTCCAATGCTTCTCTGACACGCCGGGGCCACCATCTGCTTTCTTGAACCAATACACTTGTGTCATTGAATAAAATTGCGTGCCCACTGTCAGCAGAGTGTTGCGCTACAGCTGATTTGCTGACGTCATTATTTTTAAGATGTCTCATGTGTTCACACAGCCTTTCCTTGACTGTCCGTCCAGTTTCGCCGATATACACTTGGCCACAGCTACAGGGTATCTGGTATACGCCCGCTGTCTGCAACTTCTCCCTCTTGTCTTTGACTTTTAAAAGCACATCAGAAATCTTCCTAGGCGCTCTGTATATTGGACGGATATTTTTCTTTTTTAAGAGACGGCCGATTTTATCCAGTCACCCCATGGACATAGGGTAATACTGCCGTGGGTCCGTCTGTTTGTCTTCTGGCTTCGGCTTCCGGTGTCGGAACACAGGGTGATGCTCGAGGTGCAAGCCTTGCAGTGGCCTTATTGATGACGTCAAGGCTGTAGCCGTTGGCCAGAAACGTCTCCTTTAAAATTTTCCCTTTCAGCGGCTATGCTCGCTTCGTCGCTGACTATGGAAGCACGGACGGTTAATGTTTTTAAAATTCCATGTTTCACTGCTGGATGGTGGTGGAGGCTGCATGCAAGTAGCGATTGGTGTGCGTGGGCTTGCGGTAAACTCCGTGCCCTAGGGAGCCATCTTCCTTCCGTTTCACTATAACGTCCATAAAAGGAAGTTGTTTGTCTACCTCAACTTCCATGGTGAATTTAATTTTGTCGTGGGCACTATTTAAATGTTGGAAAAAAGCCTGGAGGGATTCTCGCCCGTGAGGCCAGATAACAAATGTGTCGTCCACATAACGCAACCACAAAGAAGGTTTCAGAATATAATTGTTGACCACTTCAGCCTCAAACTGCCTCCATATACACGTCGGCCACAAGAAGGCCAAAAGAAAATTAACTACGTCAAATCACCTGACACCATGACTGTACTGCCTGCCCAAGATACACGAAGATGGGGTCCCTTTACGGCCCATTGTGAGTGCATTCCAGTCTCCAACTACATCCGCTGGCAAGATATCTGGCGGACAAGCTAAAGAATCTGACTAGCTCTAATTTTACAGTTCAAAATTCTTCTGATTTTATAAATAGGATCAAGGACAGATGCCTGGATGACAGTGACTTATTAGTTAGCTTCGACGTCACGTCACTGTTCACAAACGTGCCAATTGATGAAGCCATAAATATGATCAGGGAACGACTAGGATATCTCAGTCTACCAGAAGAATGGGCGTCACTGACTGAATTCTGTCTCAGGACCACCTTCTTTCAATACCAAGGGGACTTCTACCAGCAGAATGAGGGAGCAGCGATGGGTTGCCCACTGTCTCCAATTGTGGCCGACGTGTATATGGAGGCATTTGAGGCTGAAGTGGTCAACAATTATATTCTGAAACCTTCTTTGTGGTTGCGTTATGTGGACGACACATTTGTTATCTGGCCTCACGGGCGAGAATCCCTCCAGGCTTTTTTCCAACATTTAAATAGTGCCCACGACAAAATTAAATTCACCATGGAAGTTGAGGTAGACAAACAACTTCCTTTTATGGACGTTATAGTGAAACGGAAGGAAGATGGCTCCCTAGGACACGGAGTTTACCGCAAGCCCACGCACACCAATCGCTACTTGCATGCAGCCTCTCACCACCATCCAGCAGTGAAACATGGTAATTTTAAAAACATTAACCGTCCGTGCTTCCATAGTCAGCGACGAAGCGAGCATAGCCGCTGAAAGGAAAATTTTAAAGGAGACGTTTCTGGCCAACGGCTACAGCCTTGACGTCATCAATAAGGCCACTGCAAGGCTTGCACCTCGAGCATCACCCTGTGTTCCTGACACCGGAAGCCGAAGCCAGAAGACAAACAGACGGACCCACGGCAGTATTACCCTATGTCCACGGGGTGACGGATAAAATCGGCCGTCTCTTAAAAAAGAAAAATATCCGTCCAATATACAGAGCGCCTAGGAAGATTTCCGATGTGCTTTTAAAAGTCAAAGACAAGAGGGAGAAGTTGCAGACAGCGGGCGTATACCAGGATACCCTGTAGCTGTGGCCAAGTGTATATCGGCGAAACTGGACGGACAGTCAAGGAAAGGCTGTGTGAACACATGAGACATCTTAAAAATAATGACGTCAGCAAATCAGCTGTAGCGCAACACTCTGCTGACAGTGGGCACGCAATTTTATTCAATGACACAAGTGTATTGGTTCAAGAAAGCAGATGGTGGCCCCGGCGTGTCAGAGAAGCATTGGAAATTAAAAAACGACCAGATAATATGAACGCGGACGGCGGGCTACAACTTGACCAAATATGGTCATGCTTGATCAGGAAAACGCGGGACTGCAGGCCCCCATCGGACCGGCCACGCTGGCGGCGGTAGTTTGAGTGACGTCACTCCAAACGGCTAGCGCATTCTTCGGGAGCTATATATAGGCGGCAGCAGTTCCAGCCGTGACAGTTCTCTGAAGAAGGCCACAAAATGATGGCCGAAACGTTAGGTTTCAACAAATTGACGCGGTTCAACCCGGACAACCAAGATTACATTGACAACGACCGCGGCAAGTCTGCGCACCCACTTACTGGAGTTACCCAAGCAGCCTGCACAGCACATCATTTATTATATGGTATATCCAGGGAACTTAATTAGTTTCTAAAACTTATTTTCCTTTAGCTCCCAGCTGTACCACAGCAAAAAAGGATCTGCCACAGGTAACTCAAATGGTTCCTTCCGATGGCAACCTCCTGGTTAAGCCGGAAGAAAAGGTCCTAAATAAAACACTCCTCAAAATGTGTGGGGAGGGCAGATACATTGATACACTTACAATCTGGACTCTCAGATCATCTTCTTGACTTCCTCAATTCTCTGAACAACAGCTTTATCTGAACCTATTCCCACATACATCTGCTGTCTTGATGCCAACACTTCTAAGCATAAATCCAGTCCCTGTATGGTTACCGTTACCATCCCCATCCCCACACAAACCGTTCCTTTCTTTTACAGTTTGGCCATGCATAGCCGTCATCTCAAATTCTCTTGTTTCAAAAGGTACACTCAAAAATATTATTATTATTAAGTTTAATTGTGATGGAGCTAACGATCTGGTGGCAATTCCCCTAGACATCTAATTACCCCTTTTTTTAATTATCTTTTATAATTGGCGAGTTAAAATCCTCCTACATTTACTTTTCCGACTTAAAATTTCAATTTTAAGTTCCTTCAGCGTTTATGGTAAATTATTCATCACTTCAGTTGGTAATTTGTTCCAACCCCCGGCACCCTTACTAACAAAAGAAAATTTTTCCACTCCCTTATGAATGAAATAAAGCACCAGCTTGTGGTCCTGGTTGTCTTTCTCCTTCCATGCACTATTCCTAATTCTTTGACCAATATACCTCCAAGCCCCATCATCGACATATGCCCTGTTCCATTCCCAGCACTCTCTTCAGCCTCTTCCTATCCTCCCATGACTCCCAATGCAGCTCTTTTATCATATCAGTTACTGACTGGGTCCTGCGATAATTTGCACAAAAAAGCTAGCTGCTCTTCTTTGCACACCCTCCAACTCCTGTATTTGATAACTAAAATGTGGGTCCCAAACAATACCAAACATCTCCTATGTTACAAAATACACCCCAACATAACTGCCATTCAGTATAAACAATTAATAACTGCACATCCTTAATCATAATACCGTTATCTCCCGGTTTCAAACCAATTAACTAAGTCCTTTGCTGTGGCGATTACTTTGTCAATTCCTTCCCAGAATTCATCTTTACTCCAAAATCATTCCCACTGTATATACATGCACTGCAGTTTAGTAAGAACCTAGTCACAAAACACTTACTTCCTCCTCATCATCATAATCATTTTAGATGTTTCCACTTTTGTAGGTCTAGCACACCATCTTCCATGTCTGAAATTAATTCCACGAGTTTTCCTCCATCACTTGTTTCCAATCACCTCCCTTTGCCTCTGCATCTCTGTTCACTTGGTAAATCCATCTTGCTGAACCTTCTAATCTAAACCATCCTATGGATCATTCCTTTGATGTTAGAGCAGAAACTGAATAATAATTCAATTCTGCAGAACTTAAACAATACTGCACATTACTGTGCATGTTAATTCCATATGATGCAGATAAACACAATGAAGTATTTGTTTCATTCTTGATATATAATTTATTTCTATCATCTTTAAAGGATGGAAAGACTAATCAAATGCTCAAAAGATATCAGCAAACAACTGCCCAATGGAGGAAGAAAGTGAACCAGTAGGCAGTGAAGAGTAGCCAATACAGAAATCATAAAACATCAATTTACTATGCTACATGGAGAGTAAAATATTAAAAGCAAATGAAACCCCCTTCATGGCCTCGGACAAAAACTAAAAATGTATGCAGAATCACTTTCCAACTTCCATAACTTTAGCACGATTTGTTTAGTTATCTTCCTTTCCAAATATTTAAATATTTCATATAATTTTTCATATTTATTTTAAAGAAAAAATGGATTTGGTCAAAATCTTATATATATATAAAAATAGACATGTTTTTTCCTATATTTCACTTTTCAGCCACCACTACCTAGCACAGATCACTGATGTTTGTGGGTGGAAGTAGCATGGAGTTTCCTGTCGTGCACAACGTTGGCCGAATGCCGATAGCTGTGGGAATGTGGGAGATATAATGATTAAAGTTGGTCAGTGCAGAGCGTTTTCATATTTCGACCAAAAATTCGTATCTCCGTATACTTCTCTTTCCTGCCACAACTACATAACATAGACTTTTGGTGTTTGTGTGTGGTAGTAGAATCGTCTTTCCTGTCGTGCACTATGGTTGTTAGATGTCGGTAGCTATGGGGATGTGGGAGATATGGGGGTTGAAAGTGGTCGACCTGTGGCAGTTTCATACTTCTGCCAAAGACAAAAGTGTCATGGTGTATCACTTTTCAGCGAAAACTACAGATCACAGATAACTGGCGTTTGTGTGTAGTAGTAGCACAGAGTCACCTTTCGATCACAACTGCGGCCGAATTTCAGAAAATGTGGTACTGTGGTAGATATGGTGGTTGTAAGTGGCCGACCAAGGACATTTTCGCATTTCGACTGTCTCCGCATATGTCACTTTTCTGCCACAACTACATAGCATAGAGCATTGGTGTTTGTGTTTGGTAGTAGAATCGTATCTCATGTAGTGCACTATGGTTGTTAGATGTCGGTAGCTATGGGGGTGTGATAGAAATGAGGGTTGAAAGTGGTCGACCTGTGGCAGTTTCATACTCCTGCCAAAGACAAAAGTGTCATGGTGTATCACTTTTCAGCGAAAACTATAGATCACAGATAACTGGCGTTTGTGTGTAGTAGTAGCACAGAGTCACCTTTCGATCACAACAGCGGCCGAATTTCAGAAACTATGGCACTGTGGTAGATATGGTGGTTGTAAGTGGCCGAACAAAGATATTTTCGTATTTCGACTGTCTCCGCATATGTCACTTTTCTGCCACAACTACATAGCATAGAGCACTGATGTTTGTGTTTGGTAGTAGAATCGAATGTCATGTAGTGCACTATGGTTGTTAGATGTCGGTAGCTATGGGGGTGTGGGAGAAATGGGGGTTGACAGTGTTCGACCTGTGGCAATTTCATACTTCTGCCAAAGACAAAAGTGTCATGGTGTATCACTTTTCAGCGAAAACTATAGATCACAGATAACTGGCGTTTGGGTGTAGTAGTAGCACAGAGTCACCTTTCGATCACAACAGCGGCCGAATTTCAGAAACTGTGGTACTGTGGTAGATATGGTGGTTGTAATTGGCCGACCAAGGATATTTTCGTATTTCGACTGTCTCCGCATTTGTACTTTTCTGCCACAACTACATAGCATAGAGCATTGGTGTTTGTGTTTGGTAGTAGAATCGTATCTCATGTAGTGCACTATGGTATTTAGATGTCGGTAGCTATGGGGGTGTGGGAGAAATGGGGGTTGAAAGTGTTCGACCTGTGGTAATTTCATACTTCTGCCAAAGACAAAAGTGTCATGGTGTATCACTTTTCAGCGAAAACTACAGATCACAGATAACTGGCGTTTGTGTGTAGTAGTAGTAGTAGTAGTACAGAGTCATCTTTCGATCACAACAGCGGCCGAATTTCAGAAACTGTGGTACTGTGGTAGATATGGTGGCTGTAAGTGGTCGACCAAGGATATTTTCGCATTTCGACTGTCTCCGCATATGTCACTTTTCTGCCACAACTACATAGCATAGAGCATTGGTGTTTGTGTTTGGTAGTAGAATCGAATGTCATGTAGTGCACTATGGTTGTTAGATGTCGGTAGCTATGGGGGTGTGGGAGAAATGGGGGTTGAAAGTGTTTGACCTTTGGCAGTTTCATACTTCTGCCAAAGACAAAAGTGTCATGGTGTATCACTTTTCAGCGAAAACTATAGATCACAGATAACTGGCGTTTGGGTGTAGTAGTAGCACAGAGTCACCTTTCGATCACAACAGCGGCCGAATTTCAGAAACTGTGGTACTGTGGTAGATATGGTGGCTGTAATTGGCCGACCAAGGATATTTTCGTATTTCGACTGTCTCCGCATTTGTACTTTTCTGCTACAACTACATAGCATAGAGCATTGGTGTTTGTGTTTGGTAGTAGAATCGTATCTCATGTAGTGCACTATGGTTGTTAGATGTCGGTAGTTATGGGGATGTGGGAGAAATGGGGGTTGAAAGTGTTCGACCTGTGGTAATTTCATACTTCTGCCAAAGACAAAAGTGTCATGGTGTATCACTTTTCAGCGAAAACTACAGATCACAGATAACTGGCGTTTGTGTGTAGTAGTAGTAGTAGTAGTACAGAGTCATCTTTCGATCACAACAGCGGCCGAATTTCAGAAACTGTGGTACTGTGGTAGATATGGTGGTTGTAAGTGGTCGACCAAGGATATTTTCGCATTTTGACTGTCTCCGCATATGTCACTTTTCTGCCACAACTACATAGCATAGAGCATTGGTGTTTGTGTTTGGTAGTAGAATCGAATGTCATGTAGTGCACTATGGTTGTTAGATGTCGGTAGCTATGGGGGTGTGGGAGAAATGGGGGTTGAAAGTGTTTGACCTTTGGCAGTTTCATACTTCTGCCAAAGACAAAAGTGTCATGGTGTATCACTTTTCAGCGAAAACTATAGATCACAGATAACTGGCGTTTGTGTGTAGTAGTAGCACAGAGTCACCTTTCGATCACAACAGCGGCCGAATTTCAGAAACTGTGGTACTGTGGTAGATATGGTGGCTGTAATTGGCCGACCAAGGATATTTTCGTATTTCGACTGTCTCCGCATTTGTACTTTTCTGCTACAACTACATAGCATAGAGCATTGGTGTTTGTGTTTGGTAGTAGAATCGTATCTCATGTAGTGCACTATGGTTGTTAGATGTCGGTAGTTATGGGGGTGTGGGAGAAATGGGGGTTGAAAGTGGTCGACCTGTGGCAATTTCATACTTCTGCCAAAGACAAAAGTGTCATGGTGTATCACTTTTCAGCGAAAACTACAGATCACAGATAACTGGCGTTTGTGTGTAGTAGTAGTACAGAGTCACCTTTCGATCACAACAGCGGCCGAATTTCAGAAACTGTGGTACTGTGGTAGATATGGTGGTTGTAAGTGGCCGACCAAGGATATTTTCGTATTTCGACGAAAGGCGTGTGTCTCCGCAGATTTCACTTTTCTACCACGACTACATAGCATAGAGCATTGGTGTTTATGTGTGGTAGTAGAATCGTGTCTGTTGTCGTGCACTATGGTTGTTAGATGTCTGTAGCTATGGGGGTGTGGAAGATATGGGGGATGAAAATGGTCGACCTGCGGCAATTTCATATTTCTGCCAAAGACGCATGTGTCACGGTGTATCACTTTTAAGTGAAAACTATTAATCGCAGATCACTGGCGTTTGTGTGTGGTAGTAACACAGAGTCTCCCATCGATCACAACGTTGGCCGAAATTCGGTAACTGTGGGAGTGTGTGGGATATGGTGTTTGAAATTGGTCGATCATGAATATTTTCGTGTTTCAACCAAAGACTTGTGTGTATCCGTAAATTTTACCTTGCTGCCGGAACTACATAGGGCAGAAGACTGGTACTTGTGTGTGGTAATAGTATCGTGTCTCCCATCGTGCACTAGGGTGGTTAGATGTCTATAGCTGTCAATATGAATTCTTTACAATCACGAACGAAGTCGTGGGTACCAGCTAGTAATAAAAATAATTTCGAAATCAAGAGATATTTTTTCAGTGGTCTTCATAAATTATATTAACTACACACCTACACAAGAAATCTGGACACTTAACATGTGATACAAAGCCTAAAAAGCAAATGTTCTGCATGCTATTCATAGTAGGAAACTAGGCTTTGGTAAGAAATGAAATAAAATATAGCAAAATCACTTCTTAAGAATATTATTATTTAACATGAAAATTAGTACATAAAATATTTCTCATGCATGAAAATGTCAGCAGCTTTAATCACAATGCTAATTCATATAACACTCATTCAAGTTCAGTATCACAAAAATAATTTAGCATTGGAAAACAGCATACATCAGTTCTAGCTTTTCAGCTCTAAGATATGTGCAAATGTCTTTGGTTTATAAATTTATATCACATGGTACACTCTCAAATTCAACATAATTACCCAAAGCAGTGACTAATAATTTTCAATAGTTTTATTTTTTGTTGCTTGGTCAAACAATACATTGTTATTACTTAATCTGATCAGGAAAGTAATACTGCTCTTGTAAATTAGAATATTAAATACTTTTTACCTGAAAAATCTGAGAGCTTTTTATAATTAACAACATATAGAATCATTCATAATATACAGAACATCGGCCTGCAACTTTAGCTTGCAGTATTTGAACTTCAAGATACACTTTGAGTGCAGGGCCCAGCTTAAGATTCAAATTGTACAAAACATCATTGCGAGTAAGCATTAGTAAAGAATACCCATCGATCTCATTTTCTTGAAATACCGATGCCTGTTCAGCACAGCCCCTAGTAACAAGGTATTTATACACTTCTTCCGAAGACCAGTTTGAAGCATCAGGTGTATTATCATCAATAAATATTTTGCACATAGCTGTCTTAGGAAATAAAGGATATGAAAGTGTTTTCGAGTTCTCCAATTTAATTTCTCTAATGATTTCTATATTCTGTTGTTGAACATCAACAAAGTTCCGACAAACACTTTGCCTACATTCAGGACCATTAACAACTTTAACATTAAACTGTGGGTTACTTTCATCACAAAAAGAGCAAATCCAATTCCCAGTTAACTTTTTTTCTGTAATAGGGGGAACATGGCAAGAATAATGATAAGCATTATCACATTTAAAACAAATTTCCATCAATTCATTCTCACTTGGTTCCAAACAAAAAGTACAGATTCTACACTCAGAACACGTCCATGGATTTTGGACAGAGTCCACATCACATTTTGCAAAAGCACAGGTATAATGAGCAATTTTTTTACAATTTGCACACAAAACAATATCTCCAGATTTCTGACGGTTGCAAATGGAACACAAAGGTTTATTAATCATAGTATGCTTCATACATGTATTCTTTTTCAAAGGTGGTCGCCCACGTTTTCGGGTAGGAGGGTGCATGAAAGAGGGATCAAACACTTTCTTTGCCTTTTTTTTTTCCTAGTGCCCAACCTCAGTCCAGCAGCATTCTCTCTCTGCTCACCATTTCTACTAAGTGTAGCATCCCTGTAAGATTGTTTACTGGAGCCAACATTCCAATTTCCTATGCTATTTTGCCCATCTTTCTCATTAAATGATTCTCTTGATGAAACAACCTTGCTAATATTTAAATTTGAAATGTTTGGAGGATTAGAACTGAGACTTCTATTTCTTGCAGATTTATAGGCACTAGAATCTTGACATGTATTTTGCAACCACTTACGTCTGTCAACAGATGTATTCAGTGGTTCCTTATTGAAACGCAAGACATAGTTGCCATTGCTCAATTGAGCTAAGAACCCAGACTTGATCTCTTTTGACAGTGCTCTGATAAGTCCTCCCTCTGGAACTACACGTCCAGTGATAGACAAATATTTTCTAAGCACATCTTCTGGTACTCCAGTATCCAAATAGTCTGGTTGTTGGAGTGACAATTCATAGAAACCTTGAATAACTGAAGTATGTGCTTCCACATCTTCATTGCTTTTAGGATAAATAATATCCTTGTGCAGAACTCGTCTTGAGCACAAAATTGCATTTCTATAACTGATGTAACCCTTATAAACTTCTACAATTACATCTCCAGATGATACAAGTTGTTCTAATGCAGCATCTGTATCACTCCTGGCAACAGAGAAGTGTCGCAACATATAGTTTCTGATTCTTTCCCTATCTGGTCGAGCTTTGCGTTGCCTTGTTACATTAATGGCTTCCAGTATTTGATCTCTGAGTGGTATTTCAGCCATCCTTTATCTAGTATTTTTTCATGGGTTGACTTCTTAGATGTCTGATGCAAGCTCTCTGCACCAAGTGATTCTGAAATAAAACCAATACTGTTGGTGCTAGTTCCAATAAGACACTAAAGAAGGAAGTATTTAAATAAAATAGGCAATAGAAATAAATATAAATTTTGCACCAAAATTAATCAAATATTACTCTACTCAATAATTAACATTTCAACTTGCTCCAAAGAGTCTGTGATACTAGCATGTCTTTCATGGCATGATTTCAAACGCTGACAAAAATTTCACATCTTTTCACATCTGGAACGCCCTTGGGGGAAAAATCATAAATCTCGTTCACACTTTAAAATGATTGTACTTCAAAAATAGTAACACATTGAGTGTCCCATCAACAGATTTAATTTCATACCACTAATAAAAAACCAGTTAATAAATACAAACACTTGTGCCTTTGTTTCTGGTTCTTCAATATGGTCCTCTCATTAAAATATCTTTTTCTCTCCCTGACGCACAAGATCAAATAATTCATCCAAATTTTGTAACTTTACAGCTTGGATTGAGAAATGACTAAGCGGAAAGAAAATTTTATTCAGCACATGAAATACAAGTAGTAAAGCATATGGATGTAACAACAGAACCAGTTTGAAAAAAGTATCTCTAAACTAATGGCCATCTTTAAACAAATAAAAAAATTAATTAAATACCATACTGAAATATTGTCTTGGCAAAATTAACTTAAATAAGTTTTTTCTTATACTGGTTTCATGATTATAAACTCAGTAACAAGTTTTCAAACACAGACAAGAACACAATCGAGAAAATGATAACATTATGAATAACAGATTTCAATAACGGTTATAATTATCTTTTATAGACTTTTCGGCTTTCGTGGATTATCCCAGCACTTCCTCTTCCAGAGGACTGTGCTTCTTTGAAAGTGAATTTTTCAGTCAGACTACTGGATTGCGCGGCCTATTGCAGTCATAGAGAGAAAAAGATTTAACATAACATTCAAATCCTTTCATTCCTATAACTTTAATGTGTTAGAAAGAGACCTATTAATAACTAAGTATATGATAATCTCACTATTAAAGATTTAAGGTCCTTCAAACTAGTTTTGAACTGTCTCACAGGAGATACACTGGCATCCTCCATCAAGAAATTAAGAATGAACAATATACAGCAAACACCATGCTCATTAAACTTTCAAAAAAGGAAGAGACTCTGAAAGAAAAAAAGAAATTAAGGCAAACTGAAAGAATACCACATTATCTAAACTATATAAACAGAATTTGAATTTTTTAACATGCATATATAAAGCAAATGCAGACAAGAATATTGAATCAGAATAAGAAAATAGATTAACAATGGTAGCAGGGACAATACAATACAGGGACCTGCAGTTTAACGTGAAACCGAACTAAATATCCTGCATAAATCTTTATTTTCCAGTAGTCCTGGGCTAAAAAAAGTTTATTATCTCATTTTATTATTCGTTTTTCAAATTATTCTGGCACAGTATTTTGCTACCAGCCATTTTCCCTATTTTCTCAAGAGTGGATAATGAAGAGCACATTTTGGAAATGGAATCTGGTATCCATTCTTCCTGGATGTTTTACCCACTTCCATTTCTATTTAGATCTTAATGTGTGAATTCCTGTAATTTGCAACCATTGTCTAATGTTACTATTTCATATGTTCAGGAATGAACAGCATTAAAACTTTCAAAAACCTTATTTCTGCCACCTCATTCAAATGACATCTTAAGAGTTACTCGCACCCATACAGGAATGTCTCTGCAATTCTGTAAAATGATACCTCCATTTCCTTCCGGATTTTCCTTGAATTTTTTTTTCTGATACACATTATGTGGTCTGTTTACGTTTTCTAAATCAGGTTCCCCTTATACATTCACATCCTATGTAAGTGAACTATTTTACTTGTAACAGTCTTAAGTATCATAATTTTCAAACATATCGTGTTTACTTAAATGCCGAAACCTTTGTATTTGTAGACGGAGATTTTCAGATTGCATACTTTACTTAGTTGGTAAAACAGGCGCACATACCATTGGAGTTGTCTTCAGGGTCATGTATAATTACATAAATATTTGCAAAGAACAGCCCATTATGAGTTAGCTTATAACTAATTTGAATTCCACGTCCATGCTTCAATTACTCAAATGTCATATGGGTGATTCACTACACTCATGATTCACCCATTGATTTGTGTGAATTTCTCTAGGAGATTATCTTACCTGTCAGTTTGTAACATAACCGATAGTAATAACATCCTTGAGGTAGGCATTCCTTGCCACGGGCCAGTGAGTACTCTAAAAGAAGTTTCCATAGCAACAGAACACACACAGAGAGACTAAGAGATTACTTAGCAGCAGCTAAGGAGAGCTTGTGAGGAAAAGTTCGATTGTATTTTATGAATGTATTTAATTTAAAATAAAAGTTGTGATTCATATTGTGGAAAAAGGACTAACAAATTAATTATTTGATTAAACTGCACAAAAGAGATCTTCCGAAATAATATAAATAGAAGTACATTCTTAAATACAACAGGGCGTATTTCTTAATAAGTAATACCAAGCAAATGCTTATAAGAAATGCGACATGGCGACCCTGCAGTTGATACGAAATAACAACTAAGTTACAATTCGACAACAAGAATTCATCGAGAAAAGATCCTGGAAACGACTAACAACAAATTGACGGCAGCGCCTCCAGCGGACGATCAGGAACTATTAAGGAAAACATCGCAGTCGGGAACAGCTGATCTTGGATACATTCCATCTGTGCTGATATTTACTAGGTCGCATATGGAGGTGGTTTGAACGGCTACAGCGACTGAACCACTCGTATATACAGCTAAGTGATTTTTCTAAAGAGTACTAAAGTGTAATAGTCTACCATACACTTTAAATTTTCAAATAATTCACTGTTCATAACCTTACGGAGTGTAAATTATTTTCTTGACCTTTTAACTTGCAAATTAATTTCACGAAGAACAAGACGTTACCTGTAAAGTTAGATTTTATTAATTTCAAGTGTACTTGATTTTAATTTGCGTAAAGTAGAACATGTACACATGGCATAAATTTCGCAAGCTTTCCAGATATTTATGTTAACAAACGATTTCTTGAAGATATAGGTAGATTAATGAATAATTTTTACGAGTTGAAAAGTTGCCGACTTTGGTCCAATTTTGACTGAATCTTTATATAATATTAATTTGTCGTAAGAACAGTTTAATTGTTTTTTGGAACTTTCTGTTCCCAATCGGGATTTTTTTTTTAGAAAAAAAAAATATTTTAATATTATGCAAGAACCTGTTGGTTGTAGTGAAGACAGGCCATTGACTTTCTCTAACGATAGAACTACATCCACTACTGATACGTCGGAGGATTTTTATGGGTTTCCTGAGACTGAGTCCCCGATTAATGACAGGAGTTTTAACAATGTTACTCTGTCCGATTGTGAAGCTACTTTTTCTAATATAGGACTATCTGCCACGGAAAACTTACTAGATCACTTTCCCTTAGAAGTAACTGAACGGACAACACTTGATGTCCCCGAAATGGTTTCTCCCAAGCACTCAAATATGACAACACTTATAGAAGGCATCACTAATGATGAACCACAGACACTGAGTGGTACTAACAAAAACACTCAACTACCTTCAGACACGATTTCAGACTTAAAACAGTTTATGTTCAGTTTGTTTTTACAATCTCAAAAGGCACTGGTTGAACGGTCTGAACAATTTCAAAATGCACTGGTTGAACAGTCTGAAAAATTTCAAAATGCACTGGCTGAACAGTCTGAACAATTTCAAAATGCACTGGTTGAACAGAAAAGAGAGTTGTCAGAACACTTTACTAAATCTCATGAGGGCTTGTGCAGTAATTTCAATTCGCAGTTCCAAACTGTTAGCAATCAACTTGACAGCATTACAAAGGAGGTAGCATCTAACAAAAAGATTTGTGAACGATATATAGGGGAATTGAATGACAAAATTGACAGTATCAAGACACAAACTGACAACACTGATTTAGCCATTGAGGAGTTGACATTTAAGGTGAAGGGTTCAGAAGAGAAAATCTGGGCAATTGAACAGAATAATACGAGAATGAGGGGTCAGGTAGAGACTATAGTAACAGACCTCCAGGCATTAAGCATACAACATCATGAAACTTGTAAAGAGGTTACACAACAAAAGCAGGATAGCACCTCTTTGGTTCAGCACTTTGATTCAGTAGTAGACAAACTCAGTACCATGCAAACTGAAGTAAACACCATTCACCAAAAGTTACAGTTCCATGACATGAAGCTATCAGAGATACAGACAAAAGGTAAAGAGGCACAAACCTCAAATCCTTGGGGTAACCTGAATACAATAACCTTTACTTCCAGTGATAAAGTTGCAATTACAAAATTTTGGGACGATGGGTCCATCCACCCTGTTACTTTTATAAAAAGTTTTGAATCCTACAGGACTTTTGAGAATTATAATGACACAGAGAAAATAAATTGTATTTATCAACATCTCCGAGGTAGAGCTCAAGTATGGGGAGAGCGACAAATCCAAAGATGCAGTACTTATTATGAATTGAAATCCAATTTTTTAAATTATTTCTGGTCCCAGGAGAGGCAGTACCATGAGAAAAGAGAACTGTGCAAGGGAAGAAGATTTCAGGAAGGGCGAGATTTATATTTAGATTTTTTTGCTGGAGAGGCAGCAAAGAATAATTTCTTTACAGATCCACTCCCCGAAGAAGAGATAGTAAGAGACATTGTAGGTAGGATGCCTGGTAAAATACAAGACATTTTTAAGACCCAGAATGTTAGGAGCATTGAAGAGGCTGAACAGTTATTATATAGACTTGACAATGGACAATATTATAAAAGTTCTACGAACGATAATTATAATAACAATAACTACAGACAACACAGGGAATATAACAAAAAGAACTCATACTACACTCATAACCAAGGAGACTATCCTAATAACCACCAATTTAACGACCGCAAAACACTAGCGAATAACAGATACAATAGACAGGAAGATTTAAGTAACAACAACCATCATTCTGACTCACAGTCTAATTCAAGAGGTCAACAATTTTTTTCGGGTAGAGGTAAAGCTTACGTAAGATATATCAACCGAAACAGAAGAGGTGATTTTGCAGGAAAACATTTTAAACCTCAAATGGACGTAGACAGAAATGAGAACACACCTAACCCAGGTACCAGCCAAGAAGGGAGTCCAGAAAATCCAAAAAATTAGACAATGCCAAAGTTGTGGTCCGGACAGAGGCAATAATAAAAAATGGACCTACCCACGAAAATAGAATAGTATCTGCCCGAAGTGTTTTCCACAATAATCCAAGTGATGACTTGAGAGAAGAAGAGTTAGTTAAGGAAGAGCAAATAGTTAGGGCACCAATCATTTTAGCAACGATGTATGGAAAGAAAATTGAAGTATTACTTGATTCAGGTGCGGAAATATCCTGTATTTCAGAAAGTTTATTTGAAATGTTTCAGAATTGGTGCAGAGCAATTAAAAGTTTAGGGATAGAAATGTACCAGTAAGTGGTATGTCTGTAGTAACGGCAACAGGGGGAAAGAGTAAATTAATAAAAAAACAGGTACTCTTACAAGTGAACATAAAAGAATACTCTTTTGATTTTGTGTTTTCGTAGTACCTGGACTTACAACGGATTGCATTCTCGCGCGTAGATTGGTTGAGGACCTCAACGCGGTTTATGGACTTTGGAACATGGTTACCTGGAATTCCCAATAAAAGAAGGAAGACTACAAGTACCTATGATCAGTTATTGGAGAGAGAAACAGGAAATTACAATTCGTGTTTTGACGTGGGGAAATGCGGTAGCAATAGGGAAAGAAAGTAAATTTCATGAGAAATTAGTTAAATGCATTGTGAGAACAATAAAACCAGATATAATGCAGCAAGCTGAAGAAAATAATTCCTTGTTTTGGGAGGATAACAGTAATTATGAACATAAGGAGATTTTAAGTAATATTTTAAGAGAATTCAGTGAGGTGTTTTCGGATAAACCAGGACTTGTACAAAACTATGAATGTAATTTTACTGTAACATGCAAAACTCCATTTTTTGTAAAACCCTATACAATACCGATTGCTAAGAGGAAACAAGTAGATGAAGAAATTGAGAGAATGATTAAATGGAAGATTATTGAAAGATCAACTAGTCCCTTTAATAACCCGATAGTAGTTGTTAGCAAAGCTGACCAGTCAGTCCGGCTTGTTTTAGACGCAAGAACCTTAAATAAAGTTCTAGAAACGGAAAGGGACCATCCTCCACCTATAGACGAATTATTACTGAATCTCGGAAAAAAAGTTCCTAACGTCTTTGGACCTGACGGCGTCTTACTGGCAAATACCTATAGCGGAAGATTCAAGGAAATATACAGCATTTCTTTACCAAGGTCGCAGCTATCATTTTCGCGTTTTACCCTTTCGGACTCAATAACGCCGTAGCAAATTTCATCCGAGCTTTAGACTTAGTGCTTGGCAAAGATCTGCTCAACAAAATATTTGTCTATGTGGATGATATATTAATTGCTAGTGAAACAATCACAGAACATTGGAAACTCTGAGGGAGGTTTTGACAGCCTTAAGAAGAGGGGGAATGACAATAAAGTTGAAAAAATGCGTATTCTTGACAAGAAAAATTGAATTTTTGGGCCATACCATTACCCCTAATGGAATCACACCGAATGAGGAAAAACTTAAGGCAATCAGAGAGTTCCCGAGGCCCCAAAATAAAGAACAACTAATAAGTTTTTTAGGACTTTGTAATTATTACCGCAAATATGTTCGTGGGCAAATACTCAATAGCCCTCATTTTGAAAAATTGAAAAAGAAGAACTCCCACTGGCATTGGACTGAGCAGTGTGAAAAGGATTTTCAGGAAGTGAAAGACACTTTACTTAAGAAAATGAATTTATATGCCCCAAATTGGGACCTACCAATTGTGTCCAAACAGATAGCTCTGATTATGGACTGGGGGCTGAAATTTTTCAAGAGGTAGAAGAAAATAAAGTGTTAGAGAAAAGACACCTTGCCTTTGCTAGCCGGGTGCTAAACCAGTCGGAACGTAACTATTGCGTTACGCAGAAGGAAGCACTTGCTATAGTTTGGATTTCCATAAGTACCGATATCTGCTATTAGGTAGACAAGTTGTAGTTTACACTGACCACAAGGCACTTACGTTTCTCATGAAGTGTAAACTGGTACATGGTAGACTGGCTAGATGGATTTTATTGCTACAAGAATTTAATTTTGAAATTAAATATATACATGGAGCAGACAACTGTCTGGCTGATGCCCTATCGCGAATGCCTCTAGGATTAGAGGATACTGAAACAAACCAATCGGGAATGAAGAAACCGCGGATACTTTATATTAAAGGGGTAACAGGAGAAAAGGAGGTGAGATATTGTTTACAATTTATGCAACAAGAGCAACAGAAAGACAAGGTAATACAAGAAATCATACATAAACTGAAGGATGATGAGACTAATCACAATTTAAAACAATTTTATTTAATACTTGATGAAGTTTTATTTAGAAGAAACCATACAGACAGTGAAGATTGGAAGATATGGATACCCGAAAAATATGTCAATTATTTTATTCTCCAACATCATTTTAGCTATGGACATTATGGGGCAAATAAATGTTACAAAATTATGTCAGAAACATTGTATTTTCCGAATATGGCCCGAAGGATACAGACCGTAATTACCAATTGCGACTTATGCCAACGAGTTAAAGCCGACAACGTTAAGCGGATTGGGGAAATGCAATGTGTGTTACCCACAGAACCCAGAGAACTAGTTGCCCTAGATATTTTTGGACCTTTACCGATGTCTCGTGGAGGGGTAACACAAATATGTGTTGTATTAGACGTTTTTTCAAAATACATACGATTATATCCACTAAAGAAGAGTACCACTAAAGTAATTTGCTCAAAGTTTACTAATGATTACATACCACATGTCGGAAAACCAAAAAAAGTACTCACAGACAATGGACCTCAATTCCTAAGCAAAGCATGGAATGATTATTTTGAAAGTCTCGAGATAGAAATACTTAGAACGTCCTTTTACTATCCCCAAGGAAATGCCGCAGAAAGAGTCATGAAAGAATTAGGACGTTGGTTCAGAACATACTGCAATGAGCATCACCAGAGATGGGCATATGAATTAGGGGCTATAGAAGATGTTATTAACACCTTACCGCATGATTCTACATCTGTAACACCTTTTGAACTCATGTTCAGAAGAAACCTCCTCGCATTGTGTATGAAATTATTCAATTTCCAACAACCACGTATAGTTACGCTGAAAAAATAAGAATGGCATGTGAGCAATTGAAGAAACATGCCGAAAGACGAAGAAGACACCACGATGCACACATCAAGCCCACAGAATATGAAATTGGAGATTTAGTATTGGTCCAAACTCATTGGAAATCAGTAGCAATAAATAAAGAGATAAAAAATTCAAATTCTTATATGAAGGGCCTTATAAAGTAATTGGTAGAGATTACGAGAACTCATATACAGTAGCCTACCCAGGTGGGAATAAAATTAAAGGAAGATATAATGTTATTGGTCTTAAACCTTTCAAACAGCTACCACTCAGTAAATGAGAGGTGGAATATGTAGTAGTCTTAACATGATTAACTGTTTAGGTCCAGGTACCTACTTTCTCACAAATCAATATTTCATTCATGCGGTGTTGTAGTGGTATAGGTAGAAATGTTATTGGGAAATGATGATAAAGATATGACATAAAATGAAAATAATTTGCAGGTATTATAAAGAATTATGTAAAGGTCAAAAAAAAAAAAAAAAAATGTGTACATGTGTACATATAAACTCTATCATATTGGAATTTACTATTATTATTAAGTTTTAGTTGGCATATTGTTGTTATTCAGTGCCACAAAACACTTGTAAATAGTACTGATTGTTGTGGCTGCGCACAATTCAACTGTAATGATAGTAAAAGTTTATAACCACTAAGTGGAAGCTGTCACTTACCAATGTTGATGATCTCAATCAGATGTGCAGTCTTCGGCTGTTACCACAGCATACCATTACATAAAAGTTTATTGTCTATTAAGACTTTCTTTCAGTAAATATATAGTTTGTAAGGTATACCGGAGCATTAGAATGAATAGAATGAGTTGAGAAGAAACAAGGTGTTGTTATGAATAGAGGTGTTTTGCATTAAGAAGTAAAATATCATATAGAGAGGGTACAGCGGCACGGTCGGGACTCAGTTCCTGTAAATAAGGCCACTATCTAGGCATTGCCTTTAAATGATACCGAAAGGTTCGGGATTTGGTTAACACAGGCATAGCTGAGGTCCAGGTAGAACCTTCAAATGACTTTGTTGTTACATCTCTTAGCCTATATATGTGAATATATTCAAGATGAAGTAGAGTGGAGAAAAGTTATTACTTATGGGGAGAAATATAATATAAATGTAATGTATTGAAGAAATAAATAAAAATGAAACTGTGATGATGATGCTAGATTAGCAAGAAACAATGGTGTTCCAGTTGTATTAGCAGGGTTGATTGTACTGGTCCAGGGACCAAATATGTGATTTAAATAATGTTGCCGGTTATACAACAGTTAAATGGTTCAAAAGGATCGGTCTTATGAAGAATATAATGTACCAAGGGCAGGTAATAGAATTTTTAAATTATTTTAATGGTATGCTTGGTAAACAGGCGGAGGTATGACAGTTAAAGATGATGTTATTAAAAACAATTCTGTAGTATAATATTCCTATTGTAATTTTGGTTGTTAAGTGATAAGGACAGTAACTTGTCGAAATGTGTGTTACAGACTATAGGACGTTCCAACCAGTGCGGCTTATGGAAAACCACCAGGGAAAGTTACCTCAAGACATCTGTACTCGTGATTTGTAAAAAAATAAAAGGGTTATTAGCCAAATGTAAAATTATAAGCTCTCCTTACCTAAAACGTGACAATTACAGGAAAGTTTACCATAACCATTTATAATGGTATGGAGGTCAAATGGTATGGTAAACTTGGGGGGGGCTGTAGCATAACCGATAGTAAACATCCTTGAGGTAGGCGTTCCTTGCCACGGGCCAGTGAGTTCTCTAGAGAAGTTTCCATAGCAACGGAAGACACACACAGAGACGGAGAGATTACTTAGTAGCAGCTAAGGAGAGCTTGTTAGGAAAAGTTCGATAATGTATTTAATGGATGTATTAATTTAAAATAAAAGTTGTGATTATATTGTGAAGAAAAGGACTAACAAATTAATTATTTGATTAAACTGCACAAAAGATATCTTCAGAATAATATAAATAGAAGCACATTCTTAAATACAACAGGGCGTATTTCTTAATAAGTAATATCAAGCAAATGCCTATAAGAAATGCGACAGTACGTAATAGGTAGTAAAGCAGAATCAGTAAAAATTAAATGTTAGTGGTAACAAAATTCCTAGCTCAGCGTCTAGAGCAACTCATTGTGGTCATGAAAAGGGCTGTCTAACTATTCTGTCACTGATAAAACTAACATGTTTTCTTTAGAGCTGAGCAGTCAGAATGGCTCAAAAGGGCTCTTCAATTGAGTACCAAGGAGAAAACCACTTAGTTGGTACTTGAGATCACTCCCCTGGTGGTAGAGTTCATTAAGAGGAGTGCTGAGCTTCAAATCCACAAACAGTCCTGGTTGGGATAGCATTTTCCTTAAGTATAATAAAAGCAAATATAAAAAACTAACAATTTCTGTTTTAAAAGTATTTATTAAAAGTCTAAAGTCATATTTAAAATAAAAAAAAACTGTTTTACTGGTATTGAAACCACACATATATCTGCTGTGAAGATTGTATTACTAAGTATGTTACTATCAATGGTGTGGATTATTTCTGGAAAGAGTTTTATATCATTAATTATATAATTATGTTATTGATTTTCTAGGGTGGGTATAAAATACGATTCCTAGGCTGGTGTGTCTGAGCCATATATTAAATTAAACTTCGAGTGCATTAATTGTTTCTATGGTGTGAAATGGTGTTCAAAGCAATATATTCATTAATGGAAAGGATTCCCTATCGAGAGGATTGAAGGTAATAGTTGCATTTTATGTCCAAATCTGGGAAAGGATCTACGCAATTTGGAAGAATTAGGGAATAAGCAGTCATGTGGATTAAGATGTTCTTCTGCTCAAGAGGTCTTTGTAAGGAATGAAAAATTGCAGTTGGGAGAGTTTTTAAATGAATATTTATTTTAAGAATATTTTGTTAGTAGATTTTTTTATCACAAAAGAAATAGGTGAATGATATGGGCGTTTCTATTGTCTGTGGTAGTAAGTACATGGAGGGATATTTGCTATGATTATCTCATGGTATATGAGACATGTTTCAATACAAGATCCTAGAAATTGAAGTATTGTGTCATATTGGCGTAGCAATGCCAGGACATTCCATGGTTCAGATTACATGTTAAACTGTAGGTCGCAGAGGAAAGGAACTGGCCATCCTGTCTCTATCCTTAGAGAGGAACCAACCAACCTTCAGGGTGTGGACTAAATTAGTTTTACTTATTAATGTGATTATTTGGAAAAGGATTCTTAATTCAAAGAAATTCATATGTTCCAGGTAGGTAGGCAGTTGTTAACATATTGTTTGATGTTATAGTGCAGATATTGTCTAAACTTAATAATTCCTTAATGTATGTAATAGACATCTTATCAGTGGAAAAATGCTGACAGTGATATCTGAGTTTAAATGACATGCTTGTTAATAGTGTCATAGTATAATATTTCTTATATTTGGATGTTGTATCTGTACATCTTTATTATTTTGTTGTTATTTTTACTTTCATCTATGCAATCTGTATTTGAGTAACGAACATGTTATATACGAGGTGCATTCAAGTTCTAAGGCCTCCGATTTTTTTTCTAATGAACTATTCACCCGAAATCGATGAAACTGGAGTTACTTCTCGACGTAATCGCCCTCCAGACGTACACATTTTTCACAACGTCGACGCCATGATTCCATGGCAGCGGCGAAGGCTTCTTAGGAGTCTGTTATGACCACTGGAAAATCGCTGAGGCAATAGCAGCACGGCTGGTGAATGTGCGGCCACAGAGAGTGTCTTTCATTGTTGGAAAAAGCCAAAAGTCACTAGGAGCCAGGTCAGGTGAGTAGGGAGAATGAGGAATCACTTGAAAGTTGTTATCACGAAGAAACTGTTGCGTAACATTAGCTCGATGCGCGGGTGCATTGTCTTGGTGAAACAGCACACGCCTAGCCTTTCCCGGACGTTTTTGTTGCAGTGCAGGAAGGAATTTGTTCTTCAAAACATTTTCGTAGGATGCACCTGTTACCGTAGTGCCCTTTGGAACGCAATGGGTAAGGATTACGCTCTCGCTGTCCCAGAACATGGACACTATCATTTTTTCAGCGCTGGCGGCTACCCAAAATTTTTTGGTGGCGGTGAATCTGTGTGCTTCCATTGAGCTGACTGACGCTTTGTTTCTGGATTGAAAATGGTATCCACGTCTCATCCATTGTCACAACCGACGAAAAGAAAGTCCCATTCATGCTGTCATTGCACGTCAACATTGCTTGGCAACATGCCACATGGGCAGCCTTGTAGTCGTCCGTCAGCATTCGTGGCACCCACCTTGATGACACTTTTCGCATTTTCAGGTCGTCATGCAGGATTGTGTGCACAGAACCCACGGAAATGCTAACACTGGAGGCGATCTGTTCAACAGTCATTCGGCGATCCCCCAAAACAATTCTCTCCACTTTCTGGATTATGTCGTCAGACCGGCTTGGCGAGCCCGAGGTTGTTTCGGTTTGTTGTCACACGATGTTCTGCCTTCATTAAACTGTCGCACCAATGAACGCACTTTCGACACATCCATAACTCCATCACCACATGTCTCCTTCAACTGTCGATGAATTTCAATTGGTTTCACACCACGCAAATTCAGAAAACGAATGATTGCAC
>CM061920.1:277176891-277289750 GCA_031002005.1 Vandiemenella viatica
CTATCAGAGATACAGACAAAAGGTAAAGAGGCACAACCTCAAATCCTTGGGGTAACCTGAACACAATAACCTTTACTTCCAGTGATAAAGTTGCAATTACAAAATTTTGGGACTGGTCCATCCACCTGTTACTTTTATAAAAGTTTTGAATCCTACAGAACTTTTGAGAATTATAATGACACAGAGAAAATAAATTGTATTTATCAACATCTCCGAGGTAGAGCTCAAGTATGGGAGAGCGACAAATCCAAAGATGCAGTACTTATTATGAATTGAAATCCAATTTTCTAAATTATTTCTGGTCCCAGGAGAGGCAGTACCATGAGAAAAGAGAACTGTGCAAGGGAAGAAGATTTCAGGAAGGGCGAGATTTATATTTAGATTTTTTTGCTGGAGAGGCAGCAAAGAATAATTTCTTTACAGATCCACTCCCCGAAGAAGAGATAGTAAGAGACATTGTAGGTAGGATGCCTGGTAAAATACAAGACATTTTTACGACCCGAATGTCAGGAGCATTGAAGAGGCTGAACAGTTTATTATATGACTTGACAATGGACAATATTATAAAAGTTCTACGAACGATAATTATAATAACAATAACTACAGACAACAACGGGAATATAACAAAAAGAACTCATACTACACTCATAACCAAGGAGACTATCCTAATAACCACCAATTTAATGACCGCAAAACACTAGCGAATAACAGATACAATAGACAGGAAGATTTAAGTAACAACAACCATCATTCTGACTCACAGTCTAATTCAAGAGGTCAACAATTTTTTTCGGGTAGAGGTAAAGCTTATGTAAGATATATCAACCGAAACAGAAGAGGTGATTTTGCAGGAAAACATTTTAAACCTCAAATGGATGTAGACAGAAATGAGAACACACCTAACCCATGTACCAGCCAAGAAGGGAGTCCAAAAAATCCAAAAAATTAGACAATGCCGAAGTTGTGGTCCGGACAGAGGCAATATAAAAAATGAACCTACCCACGAAAATAGAATAGTATCTGCCCGAAGTGTTTTCCACAATAATCCAAGTGATGACTTGAGAGAAAGAGTTAGTTAAGGAAGAGCAAATACCGGGTGCTTCAAAAAAATGTATACACACTTTAAACTATTGTTGTTTTCCCGCTCTACAAGGCTAGTGTTATATTTCTTCGCCAGGTGCCAGTATAATCGTCCATCTATGTTATATTATCAGTTGGAATTTGTAATATCAACATGGGGGACGTACGTTTGAGTTTTGAAGAACGTAAGCAGGTTATTAAGTGGTACTGGAAGTTTGAGAATGTAAATGAAGTTCAAAGACAGTGGAGAAGGGAGTATGATACAGAACCACCTTCAAGATTAACAATTACACGCATACGAGACAAGTTCGAAGTTCATGGAACAGTGTGTGATGTGCATAAAGGTCATTCAGGTCGGCCTCGAACAGCTACAAGTGATGAGTCATCAATGGCAGTCTTGGAACTGTTTCAACGCTCTCCTAACAAATCTTCAAGGCAAGGGGCACGTGAAAGTGATGTAAGTGCTAGCAGCGTGCTACGCATTCTGAAGAGAGGCAAGTATCGTGTTTACATTCCAAGGCTGGTGCAACAGCTAAGTGACGACGATCCAGATAGAAGGTTGCAATTTTGTGAATGGATTCAGGAGATGGTGATACGTGAACCGGGATTTATGGGTATCATCATTTGGTCGGATGAAGCCCAATTCAAACTTAATGGAACTGTCAATAGGCACAATTGTGTTTACTGGGGTGAAGAAAATCCTCACATTACAATTGAAAAAGCTGTAAATTTGCCACGTGTAAATGTGTGGTGCGGTTTGTCTTCAAGGGGACTCATTGGACCTTTTCAATTTGAAGGCACTGTAACTGGTATTAATTACCTAACAATGCTTGCTGATTCCATATTTCCTGCCATTCGTGCATTATACGGTAATGATGATTTTTATTTTCAACAAGATGGTGCTCCGCCGCACTATCACAGGGACGTACGAGCTTACCTGGATCAAAATTTGTCGGGCCGGTGGATAGGACGCAGGGGGTCAATCGAGTTTCCAGCACGCTCTCCAGACCTTACACCACTGGATTTCTTCTTGTGGGGCACAGTAAAAGATGAGGTGTACAAACGTAAACCACGTAACCTAGACATTCTTTGGAATGAGATTCAAGCAGTGTGTAGAGAAATCTCATTGGACGTTTTGATACGATGTACAGAATCTGTGGTGACTCGTACTCAGAATTGTATTGATGCTGCAGGTCACCAATTTGAACAGTATTAACATTTGTTGTTAATGTTTGATTTACATTGGACTTTTAGCTTTCTATTTTCCTGAAATTTAACTTTGTAGAACGGTAAATAAATTTTCTATGCAAGTTCAAAGTGTGTATACATTTTTTTGAAGCACCCTGTAGTTAGGGCACCAATTATTTAGCAACGATGTATGGAAAGAAAGTTGAAGTATTACTTGATTCAGGTGCGGAAATATCCTGTATTTCAGAAAGTTTATTTGAAATGTTTCAGAATTGTGCAGAGCAATTAAAAGTTAGGATAGAAATGTTACCAGTAAGTGGTATGTCTGTAGTAACGGCAACAGGGGGAAAGAGTAAATTAATAAAAAACAGGTACTCTTACAAGTGAACATAAAAGAATACTCTTTTGATTTTGGTGTTTTCGTAGTACCTGGACTTACAACGGATTGCATTCTCGGCGTAGATTGGTTGAGGACCTTCAACGCGGTTATGGACTTTGAACATGGTTACCTGGAATTCCCAATAAAAGAAGGAAGACTACAAGTACCTATGATCAGTTATTGGAGAGAGAAACAGGAAATTACAATTCGTGTTTTGACGTGGGGAAATGCGGTAGCAATAGGGAAAGAAAGTAAATTTCATGAGAAATTAGTTAAATGCATTGTGAGAACAATAAAACCAGATATAATGCAGCAAGCTGAAGAAAATAATTCCTTGTTTTGGGAGGATAACAGTAATTATGAACATAAGGAGATTTTAAGTAATATTTTAAGAGAATTCAGTGAGGTGTTTTCGGATAAACCAGGACTTGTACAAAACTATGAATGTAATTTTACTGTAACATGCAAAACTCCATTTTTTGTAAAACCCTATACAATACCGATTGCTAAGAGGAAACAAGTAGATGAAGAAATTGAGAGAATGATTAAATGGAAGATTATTGAAAGATCAACTAGTCCCTTTAATAACCCGATAGTAGTTGTTAGCAAAGCTGACCAGTCAGTCCGGCTTGTTTTAGACGCAAGAACCTTAAATAAAGTTCTAGAAACGGAAAGGGACCATCCTCCACCTATAGACGAATTATTACTGAATCTCGGAGGAAAAAAGTTCCTAACGTCTTTGGACCTGACGGCGTCTTACTGGCAAATACCTATAGCGGAAGATTCAAGGAAATATACAGCATTTCTTTACCAAGGTCGCAGCTATCATTTTCGCGTTTTACCTTTCGGACTCAATAACGCCGTGGCAAATTTCATCCGAGCTTTAGACTTAGTGCTTGGCAAAGATCTGCTCAACAAAATATTTGTCTATGTGGATGATATATTAATTGCTAGTGAAACAATCACAGAACATTGGAAACTCTGAGGGAGGTTTTGACAGCCTTAAGAAGAGGGGGAATGACAATAAAGTTGAAAAAATGCGTATTCTTGACAAGAAAAATTGAATTTTTGGGCCATACCATTACCCCTAATGGAATCACACCGAATGAGGAAAAACTTAAGGCAATCAGAGAGTTCCCGAGGCCCCAAAATAAAGAACAACTAATAAGTTTTTTAGGACTTTGTAATTATTACCGCAAATATGTTCGTGGGCAAATACTCAATAGCCCTCATTTTGAAAAATTGAAAAAGAAGAACTCCCACTGGCATTGGACTGAGCAGTGTGAAAAGGATTTTCAGGAAGTGAAAGACACTTTACTTAAGAAAATGAATTTATATGCCCCAAATTGGGACCTACCAATTGTGTCCAAACAGATAGCTCGATTATGGACTGGGGGCTGAAATTTTTCAAGAGGTAGAAGAAAATAAAGTGTTAGAGAAAAGACACCTTGCCTTTGCTAGCCGGGTGCTAAACCAGTCGGAACGTAACTATTGCGTTACGCAGAAGGAAGCACTTGCTATAGTTTGGATTTTCCATAAGTAGATATCTGCTATTAGGTAGACAAGTTGTAGTTTACACTGACCACAAGGCACTTACGTTTCTCATGAAGTGTAAACTGGTACATGGTAGACTGGCTAGATGGATTTTATTGCTACAAGAATTTAATTTTGAAATTAAATATATACATGGAGCAGACAACTGTCTGGCTGATGCCCTATCGCGAATGCCTCTAGGATTAGAGGATACTGAAACAAACCAATCGGGAATGAAGAAACCGCGGATACTTTATATTAAAGGGGTAACAGGAGAAAAGGAGGTGAGATATTGTTTACAATTTATGCAACAAGAGCAACAGAAAGACAAGGTAATACAAGAAATCATACATAAACTGAAGGATGATGAGACTAATCACAATTTAAAACAATTTTATTTAATACTTGATGAAGTTTTATTTAGAAGAAACCATACAGACAGTGAAGATTGGAAGATATGGATACCCGAAAAATATGTCAATTATTTTATTCTCCAACATCATTTTAGCTATGGACATTATGGGGCAAATAAATGTTACAAAATTATGTCAGAAACATTGTATTTTCCGAATATGGCCCGAAGGATACAGACCGTAATTACCAATTGCGACTTATGCCAACGAGTTAAAGCCGACAACGTTAAGCGGATTGGGGAAATGCAATGTGTGTTACCCACAGAACCCAGAGAACTAGTTGCCCTAGATATTTTTGGACCTTTACCGATGTCTCGTGGAGGGGTAACACAAATATGTGTTGTATTAGACGTTTTTTCAAAATACATACGATTATATCCACTAAAGAAGAGTACCACTAAAGTAATTTGCTCAAAGTTTACTAATGATTACATACCACATGTCGGAAAACCAAAAAAAGTACTCACAGACAATGGACCTCAATTCCTAAGCAAAGCATGGAATGATTATTTTGAAAGTCTCGAGATAGAAATACTTAGAACGTCCTTTTACTATCCCCAAGGAAATGCCGCAGAAAGAGTCATGAAAGAATTAGGACGTTGGTTCAGAACATACTGCAATGAGCATCACCAGAGATGGGCATATGAATTAGGGGCTATAGAAGATGTTATTAACACCTTACCGCATGATTCTACATCTGTAACACCTTTTGAACTCATGTTCAGAAGAAACCTCCTCGCATTGTGTATGAAATTATTCAATTTCCAACAACCACGTATAGTTACTCTGAAAAAATAAGAATGGCATGTGAGCAATTGAAGAAACATGCCGAAAGACGAAGAAGACACCACGATGCACACATCAAGCCCACAGAATATGAAATTGGAGATTTAGTATTGGTCCAAACTCATTGGAAATCAGTAGCAATAAATAAAGAGATAAAAAATTCAAATTCTTATATGAAGGGCCTTATAAAGTAATTGGTAGAGATTACGAGAACTCATATACAGTAGCCTACCCAGGTGGGAATAAAATTAAAGGAAGATATAATGTTATTGGTCTTAAACCTTTCAAACAGCTACCACTCAGTAAATGAGAGGTGGAATATGTAGTAGTCTTAACATGATTAACTGTTTAGGTCCAGGTACCTACTTTCTCACAAATCAATATTTCATTCATGCGGTGTTAGTGGTATAGGTAGAAATGTTATTGATGATAAAGATATGACATAAAATGAAAATAATTTGCAGGTATTATAAAGAATTATGTAAAGGTCAAAAAAAAAAAAAAAAAAAAAAAGATGTGTACATATAAACTCTATCATATTGGAATTTACTATTATTATTAAGTTTTAGTTGGCATATTGTTGTTATTCAGTGCCACAAAACACTTGTAAATAGTACTGATTGTTGTGGCTGCACAATTCAACTGTAATGATAGTAAAAGTTTATACCACTAAGTGGAAGCTGTCACTTACCAATATTGATGATCTCATCAGATGTGCAGTCTTCGGCTGTTACCACAGCATACCATTACATAAAAGTTTATTGTCTATTAAGACTTTCTTTTAGTAAATATAGTTTGTAAGGTATACCGGAGCATTAGAATGAATAGAATGAGTGGAGAAGAAACGAGGTGTTACTATGATAGAATAAATGTGTAATGAATTAAAAGTAAAATATCATATAGAGAGGGTACGCACACACGTCAGACTCAGTTCCTGTAAATAAGGCCACTATCTAGGCATTGCCTTTAAATGATACCGAAAGGTTCGGGATTTGGTTAACACAGGCATAGCTGAGGTCCAGGTAGAACCTTCAAATGACTTGTTGTTACATCTCTTAGCCTATATGTGAATATATTCAAGATGAAGTAGAGTGGAGAAAGTTATTACTTATGGGGAGAATATAAGTAATGTATTGAAGAAATAAATAAAAATGAAGTTGTGATGGTGATGCTAGATTAGCAAGAAACAATGGTGTCCCAGTTGTATTAGCAGGGTTGATTGTACTGGTCCAGGGACCAAATATGTGATTTAAATAATGTTGCCGGTTATACAACAGTAAATGGTTCAAAAGGATCGGTCTTATGAAGAATATAATGTACCAAGGGCAGGTAATAGAATTTAGAATTTTTAAATTATTTTAATGGTATGCTTGGTAAACAGGCGGAGGCTGACAGCTAAAGATGATGTTATTAAAAACAATCTGTAGTATAATATTCCTATTGTAATTTTGGTTTTTAAGTGATAAGGACAGTAACTTGTCGAAATGTGTGTTACAGACTATAGGACGTTCCAACCAGTAGCGGCTTATGGAAAACCACCAGGGAAAGTTACCTCAAGACATCGGTACTCGTGATATGTAAAAAATGGGTTATTAGCCAAATGTAAAATAAGCTCTCCTTACCTAAAACGTGACAATTACAGGAAAGTTTACCATAACCATTTATAATGGTATGGATGTCAAATGGTATGGTAAACTTGGGGGGGGCTGTAGCATAACCGATAGTAATAACATCCTTGAGGTAGGCGTTCCTTGCCACGGGCCAGTGAGTACTCTTAAAAGAAGTTTTCCATAGCAACAGAAGACACACAGAGAGACGGAGAGATTACTTAGCAGCAGCTAAGGAGAGCTTGTTAGGAAAAGTTCGATAATGTATTTAATGGATGTATTTAATTTAAAATAAAAGTTGTGATTTATATTGTGAAAAAAGGACTAACAAATTAATTATTTGATTAAACTGCACAAAAGAGATCTTCCGAAATAATATAAATAGAAGTACATTCTTAAATACAACAGGGCGTATTTCTTAATAAGTAATACCAAGCAAATGCTTATAAGAAATGCGACAAGTTTGAATGCTTGTATTATCAGAGAGACCTTATATTACCTTTTGTAGATGCTCAAATTTAAGGCTTGCCATAACACATTATCTAAGATTGAGCTTTCTGGTAATAACACTTATTCTAATAAAAAAAAATGGATCAACAAAAGGTTTAAAGTTATGGTTTTAGATTATTATATTTCATACCCAGTGTTCATGACACAAAAACCTCTAAATTAAAACATTTCAGTGCCTGTTTACTTCAGGTGCACAAGATTTTTTCAAGAACCAAATAATGGGCCAAAAATGGTATTCAACTATTTTCTCGACATTCAAAAAAATTTCTATCCAAATCATTTGGGTCTGTTACTTTCCTGTTTTGCCAGGAAAAGAAGCAACTGCTTTAAATCCTTCATTTGAAATCTACTTTTATTTTACAATGGGAAGGGAAGGAGGCCTATTGGAAGACCCCAGATAAGATGGATTTACCAGACCATATAGATATAACACACCAAGAGAGTTGGTTGCATACAAAAAAATGGGGAAGAATTTTAGAGTGACATAGGGTAGGAAAGACAACCCACAGAATAGGAGATGTTAAATGATGACAATTCAAATATCATACAGTAATAATAATAATTAATCATTATAAAAAGTTAGTGGAGCAAGTAATGAATTTCAATCATTTAAAAGTATGGGTACAAGAGGAGAGAACAAAGATGTAATTAATCAATTGGACTTAACTGAGAAGTTTAGGGGAGAAAAAAATCTAACAACATAGCTATAGTATGAACAAACCTCGTTCCTCTCAAAATTTTCAACTCTTCACCAAATGGATGACCAGTTTAATTTGAGAATAATTATATTTGCAACAAGCTGAACAGGCTGCAATGGTATAATATTTCAGATGAAAGAACAGTAATTCTCAAAACTAGAAGTTGCAAAAACATAATTTAAAAAAATAAAAATGAAATAAAGGAATAATTTAAATGTATTTGGCAATGGTCCAAAACGTACATGTTGGGCGGGTGATTTCCGCCGAATTGCCTGCCCAACATGTACCTTTTGGACCGGTGGACATATGTATTCAACATGTTTGGCAATGTAATAGAAGTTTCAGAATTTACATTATAACCATTGACATAAGTGCACATCGCACTGTGATATGACAAGTTATTTTGGCTCTTTTCTGACACGAGTCCTTCTGAAGAAGACGATTTTATGATCATCGAAACCGTGGTCAGAGTTAAATAAACCTAATAGATGTAACTGGTTGGCTATCATTTTCACCTGAATTTCTTCTGTTTATTGTCCATTGTCTTTATTTGTCCTGATCACCTTCCAATTCTCTCATGCTTGTCACATAACCTTAGTTATGTCAGTATACTTTCAAAAACAGTTCAAAGGGTCCTTAACACACTTAAACCAATAGCAGATCATTTTGGAAGCATTTTTCAGTAGTTTGAGAGTCAGGAAACATGTTAGTAAGGAGAGTTTGAGTTATTTTGTAAGTTTTCGAAAATATTATAAAGAAATTTAAACATTTTTAGAAGCCTTTTGACCACATTCATTTTCAGAGGTGTAAAATGAGATGACAATTCAAATTAGATCCAACACTTGCATTTTAGAAGATTATATTAAGAAAATATCATGAAATTGGTGATCTTGCAATCTCATGGAATTTATTGCACAAATAACTTTTTTCACATAATTTTCAAGGTACAGCTAAGATTCAGAGCTCAAAATGTTCAGCATAAGATAATACACAACATATTAAAAGATAGAGTCAATAAGTGAAAAGGAAGTATGTTTTTAGACAAAATAAGAGATTTCGCTGACTCTGCAATTCAACATTTCTGCAGACATACAGATCTGAGGGCATAGAAAAGACATTTATATTAAAGAGAAGCTTTCACTGAACACATGGAGTGATTTTCGTAAAGATTCCGACAATATATAAGCCGTAAAAGGGAAATTAAGGTTTGAAAATAATTGCTGCTACTAAGCATTATTTTGGAAACAAAGGATTGGCATTAAGGGAAATAGATAATGAGGAAATAATATTACCATCAGATAGATAATTTAATTTAGTAAAGTTTGAGATATATTACAGATCGGTAGCACTAATATATTTGGAGATAATGAACATACAAGTTTTTAGCTGACTTTGCACTTATAGTCAAAGTCGATTTTCACCGTCAAATACATTTGGGATCTAGACGTGTTATATGTCAAAAGTTGAGGAAATTTTTATAGAACAATTTGATAACAGAATCATTTCACAGACTAACAAATTGTAGGGATGGTGACAGAGTAAAGCTTTTACGACTTTAACTCGAAATACACAAATCCTAGGAGAAAACTTGTCATAACTAAAACTGACATTTAAAATATGCTTCACAACATATCAAAATTTCAGACTTATCGGAATAAAAATAAGGTTTCCCTTTGTCAAATCAAGCGTCTGCTGAGTCAGCTGGCCCAATATGAATATAAGGAGCCTCCGCTGGCCTAGGCGGGCAGCAGTAATTCGGCAGAAATTGAACCGAGAGGACGGCGTGTTGGTTGGTCTCGGAGATGTAGAAATTTTAGTAGTGACGTTATAATGGTGCGGGGTCAATCTTCCTTCGGGATGAACTTTTAACTTTCATCTAGGGGTTAGGAGGAAGTTGCTTACTGTGAGAGGATGGTTTAACCTGTAATCATTTATTTCGGATAGAAGTCTGATGCTTTTCTTTTAGGTCTACGCTGGTACCGAATTGATGTAAGAACTTTTGAAAAAAATATAATCTGGAATTAATCAGGAAGTCTGAAGTTGTGTTTTAAGAACAGACCTTTATCCCTTGGGGTAATTACGAGGGATTGGCGACCGTAAATAGCATCACTTAAGGGTACCAGACACGATCATAGTTAAGACAAGCTGTAAGCTACAACCCCGAGCAAGCAGCAGGTTTTACATGCTGTTGTTTCAAGTTTGAATTATTACTTAACACAATCTTATGCACAGCCCATTAAATAATGAGTTAGTTGCTTTCCAACTCCTACCATGAGACTTGTGTTCAAGACAAAGGGTCTAATTCCAAAAATTTTAGAATTTTTGTTTGTTCATTTTTCTTTGTTTTTTACTAGCCATTCTGACATTATTTATTGTGTAAAATAGTTCACATCTCTGTTCATTTATATTCATAAACCAGCTCTTTTATTTGCCACTAGACCACTTACATTATGAACATCTCATAAAGGGATATAGTGAATCAAAACTTGGCAAAGATATTGAGCATATAATGAAACAACAAAACAATTATTCTTCAATACACTGTTATTACATGTGAGTTTACCCACTTTAATGTGATGTTTGCAGCATTTTGCATTATATTCACACCTGCCTTTTACCATTTATGATACATAATGGACTAAGAGTGATTGTTCTGCTTAAAGCCGAATGGAGGAGAAATGGTATTCTTTTTCTTCACCACCTTTATCCAAACATTTTGGGATCAGCTGCCTTTGATGAGTCTTATGCGTCATTGGAATGGCCATGTTTGGAGCTTTAGTGTTACGGCTGCATGCCCTTGCTGACACCAAGAATTCTGTACCTACTGCCAGGTCAAACTAAGTACTGAGTACTAATGAAGTGTTGTGGCATTTGTATGCAATACATGTAACAATGTTCCCTGTGAGATAAGTGTATTTTTTGTTTGTAGAATGTTTAGTTTATGAGGTGGAGATCGGGAATCATTCCAGCATTCACCTTGATGGAAAACTGCCTAAAAATGACAAGATGGCTAGTACGTGGTGGCCTGGGCTCTTGCCAGCTCCCGTTATATCTCCTCCATACAGTGTGAAGCACTTCAGCACGCTGAGCCACACTGACAGGTGTCGAAATGAAAAAGAAATAATAAATAACAGAAAAGGTTTACGTAAGGGCTGCCCATTTGCCAGATCCTGTCTAAGTAGAATTCTGGTTAGGAACTGAGCAGTATTTAGAGTCATGTTTCTAACTAACAAAACTTTCAATTGCATGTTCTACTCCAGACTGCAATCTTAGATAATTCTTACTCCTCACACCATTTCAATTTTCATTTCAATCTTTCCCCTCACGACTACAATTTACTTCAATGCTTTCCTCCATTTAGCAATGACTTGCAAGAAGTAATGTAACTGGAACTACCAAACGCGTAGGATTCAAGGTACATATTTACTGTCAAGTGTAAAATAAATTCGATAAGACAGTATGTAAAATTGTGTTGTTTAGTTCATTACCTACCATGAGTTATGTTTCACATTATTTCTATCAAAATCTTTCTTTATACTGCTATACAGCACTGGGCTTTATACTGCTAGTGATTTGTGTATGACACATGCTAAGTAACAAATATAAACACTGAAACAGTGTGTGACTGATTAAATGAAGCTTTCACAGATTAAGTGCTTTCAACCCCCAACCCAAGTTACCCTGCAATAAATTCTCATATAAAACAATTATCACAACTTTGAAGACGAAAATCTATAGTATAACCCCAAGTAAGGACTAATTATTTAATTGACATCTATGCATCATTTAAATCATTTCCATGTGAACTTCAAATCAATACCGTAAAGGTCCTTCAGTCACACTGTAATGGAAAATATAACGATTATAACAAAATGAGAGTTAAATAACAGCAATGTAATACTGTGAATAACACATCAGTGCCATCCATTGTCCCCAAAAAGAACACAATGAAACTGACAGTTTACTTGTTCACAAATATAACGTCAAATTCACAATTATGATTCCGTTAACTGTCTCCCATTCTTTGTACATAGCCAAGAGGGTTTTAGCGACAGTTTCAACAAAACTAAAACCCTGAATTCTCTTAAAATTACCTCTTTTCTTTTAATGTCTTACTCTGAACTCCAAAAATCCCATTGACAAAACACTGTTGAGATCCATCTTGTGGAAGACAATTTAGAACACTAGTATAAATCAGTTTAGGCCTACCAATGTCAAATATCAAAATTTCTCATGTTAGAAGTTCTAGTTTAATTCATGAGCAGAATTGTAAAGGTTTTCCACCCCTTCTCTATCTCAAGGTGGGAAAAGGCAAACAATAACATATAAGAAGGAAATCAATTGCAAATTCCATGGTCCAGCATTCTCTATCTCATTAGAATGAAGACAGCAAAATGCATAACTCGCAGTACTTCCATATGCCGAGATCAAGGAAGATCTCCACCTGTCAATATACTTTCATGAACAAACTGTCATCTAGCTCTTTTACACACAAAAATGCTCAAATTTATGCACAACTGCTATGAACACTTTGCCAAATTTAATAATGCTATTGTTAAAAAACTATACACTATAGAATGAAACTTGTTAGTGTCCTTTTAACAGCAATTTCTAGTTCCTTCAGTATCTCACAAAACAGATTTCCATTGCACAGGTATGCTAAGATACTTGACATGGTCATTTAAAGTCCACAACATGTAATGGCGTATGAAAATATAAAAATTTCTCAAATACAACATAGAAGTACTTTTTTATGTTGTTCAGCGCTGAAAATGAAGTCATCAACATTTTTTAAGCAACAATTGTCTTCATTGTCTCTTTGTTTGCAGGTATTTGATATTCAAGAACAGCAAATGTAGTCATCAACATTTTTTTAAGTCTAGCCACTAGCAACAATTGCCGGGATTACTGGAGATCACGATTCCGCCAGTAGTTGTCATCATAATACTGCAATGGTCAAACGCAAGACTCCACTAGAAATTCTTTCCGAAGTACATTTAACGGTTTCATGCTGGTCCAGGCTGTATTATAACCTAATTCCTGCTTGAAAATAATGGTCCAGGCTCTATTACAGCGGAATTACTGCTTGATAATAATACATCTTGCGACTGACGATAGCAGTATTCCAACAATATTACTGAATGATGTTGTTGCGGAATCACTATTTCCAGTAGACCCCACTTGCCTTCATCGTGTCTTTGCAGGTATTTGATATTCAAGAACAGCATATAGCTGATGGGTACTTAACTTTGTAAGCACCTTAGAATTTTTGTAAATTCTAGTTGTCTTAGCTTAGAACATCAGGGAAGGAGTAAGTTTTCCAGTAAACACATAAGTTTTCCAGTAAACACATAAGTTTTCCAGTAAACACATAAGTTTTCATTACAAGTATAGGTTATGGGAGAAACATTTCATGTAGAAGCTGATACTGCAATCAATTCATCAAATAAACAGTTTTAGAAACAGTAAAGCCACTCAATACGTAATATAAGCATTAAATAAACTTTGTTTAATAGTAAAGAACTTTTGAACTAACCTGGAATAGGGTAATCCATTATTATCCAACTTGCAAACAATAGGTTTTGGCTAAGTGATAATTCGACCAATCCTTAACACTTTTTGATGCAGTAAAATAATTTTAAAATAATAATAATTCAAAAGAAATCTAAATTCACTAAAATCCGTAGTTTCTGACCATGTAAATAAAGTAAATAAATTTTTAAACACTTCGAGAAATGCACTTTCACTTCTAACATTTTTTATCATCTGTTTTCAACAATTTCCCGAACTAGAAAGTAGATTTTCTGAGAGAACTAAAAATCTAGTTTAACATATTTAAAATTCATAACATTCCATGCAGTAGAACGGATTTTATATACATTTTAAAGATTATTTCGTCATTAAACACACGTGGTTTCACTGTAGATTTATTTGCAAGTAAACCAGGCCACTTTCGTAAAGAAAACTGCTGTCAAAACACGTAAATAAATTCAAAGAAAATTCCAATAATTTCACTTTTTTGATATAAACAATACTTTAAGAATTATTAATGAAAAACAAAGTGACTTTTATAAACAGTTGCACCACCATATCTTGTTAAAGCCGTAACTTCGCTATCTCACCAAAGATTACAATAAAATTTACATCACTGGAATCGGGAATTAATGTAGAACATTTTGGCACTAATTTTATTTAGATTATTTGTCATTCAGAGGGTTGACCTAAAAAGTACTTAAAATTCAGATAAAATTAGGGGGACCCCCACTGGACTTTATGACTCTGTATCAATACGCAGTTTAAACTAAATTCGTTCATAAACAAACTAATCATTCGAGAATTCTAACTAAACACTTTTTATGTATCGTGAAGACAAGACTACATGCAGTCAAAGTTCTTTCACACTTTCTATAATCACATTCATTTTTCACTAATTTGGGAAAGTAGGTGAATACCTGATGTCGTGCGGACGGGTTATTTAAGCGGTAGCTCCAGGGAGGGGGATGTCTTTACTCCGGGAACATGATGCAAGGTGAATCTGCGTCAGTAGCGATGGTGTGAGTCGGTTTAAAGCCGGATCTGGTTGTACTGGGCTAGGAACGTGTGTCAGCCATGATGATTTTCTTTATGTCAACAACTACTAAGAACTTTTAAATTTTCAAAAAGGTTTTTTTTTGTTGGTTGGTTCTTTTCTCTCCACAATCTGCAATATTCTGGAAATGTTTGTTCAATCACCTACTCAACTGTAGAATGCAATTTTTGAAAAATGTGACTTTTAAGAATAAACTTCAAATTTTTATTAAAGTGAACTTTTTTTTGTAATTTTGTAGAAGACTGAACCCTTTTCTCAGATTTGGGGTTACAAAGGCTGGATGGCGACCATTAAGCATTTGAGTGGAGTATTCCAGGCAGGCACATGTTCAATTTAAAATTATTTCATCAAAATTCAACAGAACTTCCATTTTAAGTGAACTTTCAGCTAAGGTACTAAGCCTATACTCCACCCCAGGTATAGACGGGTCCCTTACAACTTCTAATACACATGTTGAGTATTCTTAACAAGTTTCTTTTCTTACACAGATTTCATAGAAGGAGATTCATTTACCAATGACCAAATTTCTGTTCTGATTCATGCTTTCGACATTCAGTTTCAGAGTATTATTTAAGTCTCTTAAATAATATCAACATATATTCCACATTTTATGACATTTATAACTAACATCTCAAGCCAATAAGACAAAACTATTCCATCTGCCATAAGAACTCTTGATTTCTTCAAAGCATTGGTTAAATGATTTAATAAATAGAGCCCTGTACCACCGATCACAGAAATTCATTTCCCACCCTTGATGAAACCCAAAACATTAGCATCAAGTCTTTCTTCCACTACACTCTCACAATTAACTTTCACTTCTGTCCACAGTATCACATTTCTGCTACATCCAACTTTGTGTTGCTCTGACCCAGGCTATTCAACATTCGGTTCCTTACCAGCAGTGGCATAGCTGGGAACAGTTAATCCAAAAGTTAACTTCTTAAAGCATTAATCCGCTACTTAAAAAGTTAACTTTGATAATCATTAAAGCATTACATTTTTTCAAATTTAATGAGCAAAATTGACCCAATTTGGGGTTCGGTACAAAGTGATTTTTGTGTTTTTTCTGTCACCATTGCAAGTGCCATAAACATTTAAAATGAACATTTTACCAGTTGGTGAACATTTAGTAAGAATAATTTTCATGTTTTTTTTGTTACATTTGTAGGTGACAAACATTTTAAATCAACATTTTACAAGTTGATGAACATTGAGTGAAATCCCAAATATTTTGAAATTTGTAACACATGTGACACAATTGAAAAGTGTTGATTTGATAATATTGGCTATAATATTTTGCAAATTGTTGTGGAATAAGTGAGAGAGAATGAAAGGAGTATTTAATTTAATTGGAGCACAGGCTCCGGTGGCAATTTCCCTACATCCCCATCTTCCCCCTATCCTGCACCAACCTACATTTGCCCTCTACAAATTTTATCTTTAAATTCTTTTAACGTTTCCGGTAAATTATTCATAATTTCTCTTGGTAACTCATTCCAATCCCTGACACCATTAACTAAAAAGATAATCTTCCCACACCCTTGTGCCTGAAATTGAGTGCCAGCAGGGCCGGTTTAAGGCTACCGCAAGAACCGCAGTCGCGGGGGGCCCCGCCACGATCCCCTTCAAAATTTGTCCTTACTTAATGAACAATTTTCCTGCTAAAATAAAAAATATACAAATTTAGAATGTTAACAAGAATCGTTCACAATAGATGTTTCCGAGGCGTGGAGTTACACGAGAAGTCCTTCATCAGATTCAGTTTTGAGAAAGTTATATCTGATGTAATTACAGTAGACCTATATATTTAAATGCGTGTATTGCTCTGAACCAGTTTCAGCAATTTATGTGATTTTGTTCGAATAAACTCATTGATCTTTTGACGTTTCATATAAAAGTATTGAATTAAAATGTGTATGCCTGCTCACGTCTCTCCAGACCCAAAAACCTATATGTACTAGCAAAGAAAGGCAATAAAATAAATGTCATATACAATACGTTTGTTATAAATATAATAGCTATAAAATTGAATACAAAAACAATTTCATTTGACACAGTGGGCAGCAGGGCTTAGCCAGAAATGAAAGTGACAAAAGTTGGGAGATCCGTATGAGATGCATTGATAAAACACCAAAGACTCAAAAATGTAGGCATTTAGAAAAGAAGTAAGGGGCCCCGAAATCAAACTTCACAGGGGGCCCTGAAATTCCTTAAGCCGGCCCTGAGTGCCAGCTTGTGGTCATGGTCATCTTTTCCCTTCCATGCACTACTTTTCATACCTACTCCAATATCTTTCATTGCCTCATAATTTCCAGAAACAAATCCAGCAGCCCTTTTTTGTACCCTCTCCAACTCCTGTATTTGATACGTAAAATGAGGGTGCCATACTACACTACCATATTCAAGCAATGGTCTGACCAAAGTTTTGTAACCCAATTCCTTTACTTCTGTCGTACATCCCCTCATCACTCTCTCCAACAAGTGCAGAACCTTGAAACCCTTTTCTACTGCCTGTCCAATGTGTCCTGCCCAGTTAAGCTCGTTATCAAATGTAATTCCAAGATATTTACATTTCAAGTCTTCAGCAAGCAATTCTTTCCCCACCTTATATTCATAATTAACCTTTTGTTTTTTATTTGTGTATCTAATAAGCTGACTCTTCTTTGCATTTATCTTCATCCCATGTTTACCAACCCAACAAGCTATCCTGTCCAGATCACCCTGCAACTGTTTACAATGAATGGCAGACCAGCCCCGACAGTATATTCAAAAATATTGTTTTAATTAAAATTTTGTATTCACATGAGGACGTTAATATGTGACATTTCTTCCTTGCATGTCATTATGGATACAAATTTCAGATCTTTTATCACAGAAATATGCCTGAGAAATCGATACCATAAATACCATAAGGTAACAATACATATTTCGATGTACTTTACTCGAATATAATTTTCTATAATGTGCAAATATTATTGAATCATATCACCTAAGGAACAAGGGTACAAATTTTGGCTGCTGTTCAAACCACAGTCAGTAGAATCAACTGTACTTTTTATTGTGTGAAATAAAAAAAATGTTCAGAAAGGGTTTAATTTTTGTGATATAATTAATTGAAGCAATGTTTATGAGAAATAAGATGTTGTTGAGTTAATGATGATAATAACATGGCACCAATAAAATTGCAATTCGACCTAACCAATTTTTTGAGTAATGTTCCTGATTGATTTTTCTTTTATCTGTTTAACGTTTCTCTAACAACGAGGTCTTTGGAGACGGGAAAGGATGGGGGGCAAGGAATGGGAAGGAATTCAGCCATGGCCTTTTGAAGGAAGCATCCCGGCATTTGCCTGGAGTGATTTGGGAAACCATGATTCCTGATTGAAAATCATAGCTTCTGCCACATGCTCATTAATATATTCACAGCATCATTATCAAATGTGGCCCACTGGAAACACTTATATGCGACTGAAATAATGATATTAGTTATTCAAAGCAAAGTGAATTAAAAATAATTCATAAACTAATGCTACATCACGTAAATTATAAAGGTAAATCCATCGCTCCTTATGTTGTAACAAAACATATCAGCCGTCATTCTGGTCCAGGCTACATTTCAACCAAACCACAAGCTCTGATGATATTGCCACTGGGAAATCATAGCTTCAGTCACATGTGCATTAATACATACACTGTATCGTGATCAAATCTTGACATTTTGGAATTGATTAGATGTGGCAGAAATAATTGCACCAATGGCAATTTGAATGTGAAGGCAACTAAAAATACTTTTAATGTGTGATAAACCACAAGCTTAGTTTTAGTCCACCAAATTTCTATTTTAAAGCAGAAATAATTTATTGAATCAACATATCGTCGAAATAAAACAGATATCCAAACAGCAAAAAAGATACTATTTCAAAGGTTATTGAACTTTTTTGTTAGAGAATGTAAATAAATTTTTATCATTTCATTGAAATATTTATTACGCTTACTGTTGTTATTAATAAAGAAAGCTCTTATACTATAACACACTTCCAAGAGGACAAAGTCGCAGGTAACTACTATATCAATATAAATTTGCGTTACTGTGCATATTGCTAAGATCTCTGTAACAGCATTTAAAAATGCCACACAGAAGCATTACAGTGACCGAACTACCAAGTAAGATAAAGGTAACATCTTATTTCCCTTAAACATTGTTTCACTTACTATACCACAAGAATAAAACCTTGTAGGATAACAGACAGATGTTGATGGATAATGAAGAGGGTGTAGGCTTCAACAAAGTTGCCCAAATTGAGTCAAATGATGTTTATCATGGATCACAGCAGTTTAAGATTAATTATGTTGAATGTTCACAGGGTTCTTTGCATATTTTTGAAGTTTGTTTGCAATTGTACTATTCTAGTAAAGTAAGATTAGCTACAGACAGACAGTTATTTTGTAAGGATAACTAAGAAAAATTGAATTGGAAATATAGAAAAAAATGTTTTTTTGGGGGCAAAGCTATGCTTACCACCTCATCCTGCATACAAATTTAGTCAGGATATCTATTCAGTGTTTAGATGATACTGAAGTGTAATGTACAGACTTATGGTAATTCTGTTTTTTTTTTTTTACTTATTATTAAGTGATAAGTAGGGTTCGAATCTTTAGGAAAAGTCATTTTTTCCTGCCTTCTTTTTGAGCTGAAATAAACACTGATTCAACATTTCTGATTGTATTTAAATGTATTTTATATAGCCTATAAATGCGTATTCGGGCCATTTTCCTAATTCTGGCCATATTTCGACAATTTTTATGGTCATATTTTGAGGAACAATCTGGCAATTTTTTGATAGAAGTTATAGATGAAGAGAAATTAAGATAATTATTCAAAGATATATACTCCTGTTATACATTAGAGAAAAAAAAAACTAATTGTCACTAAATTGTTTAGACTTCACCAGTCAAGAATTAAAGTTATAAATTATTGTCACTCTCTAAACCAGTGGCGTAGCTAGGTCAACAAGGGCCCCGGTGCAAAAAAATTATTTTGGGCCCTCAGGCCAAACGGGCGACCTTTTTCTTGCTTTGTGTGCTGGTAGGGGCCCCTTGAACTGAGGATGGGGGCCCTTGAATTGTTCTTTAGGGGCCCCTGAGCAGTGGTTGGGGCCCCCCCTGAGCAACGAGGGCCCTTAGTGAGGGGCTACTGTGTTCTCAGGGGCCCCTTAGACGACGGTAGAGCTAAAAAAAAAAAAAAAAAAAAAAAAAGGTCGCCAGTTTGCCGCGAAGGCTCGTGGGCCCTCTAAACTGCGCTTGAGGGCCCCCTAGAGGTGCGCTTAGGGGCCCCCTGTGCTCTAAACGTTAATGTTCCGCCCACTTTTTAAATTCGACTATGCAGCAGCAGCATGCCTGTGTCGAGCCACGTCAATCAATGTCTCGCTTGCAACGGTATCGTGGGAGTTGAGTTCACTGCAGTGACCCACCAATGAGTTGAGAGGAATCAATTGTCTTCCTATGATTCAGTACTAGGAAACTGCTGCTTAACGGGAAACCCCTCCCTACCAAGGTCAGGTATTCCCCACATACCAGACTCTCCGAGTCTAAACAAGCACAAAGCCTTCAACCACTCACGCACTGTTACCAATGCTTTTGAAAATAATCCTGAACCAGTGTTAAATCTGCTGTGGATCAGTGAGTACCACCATGCCAAAAACAAAACTTTCTGAAAGTGTAAAGTTACAGAGTTATGTAAAGGAATTTGGAGAGGAGTATTTTAGCACATATGAAAGAGTTATTTTCTGTAAATTATATGAAACTAAAGTGAATGCAACAAAGCGATTTCATGTGCAGCAGCACTGCAATAAATCAAAACACAAGAATAATACGACATTCAACTCGACAAAGCAAACAGCAACTTTTCTGGGATACATCTACAGATTCGTTGTCTTCCAAATTGTCAATTTTTTCTAAAGAACTCTGTAAAATGATGGTACCAGCCAACATCCCACTTAATAAAGTGAACAATGAGCATTTCATATCATTCTTGGAGAAATACACAACACAGACAATTCCAACCGAATCAACATTGAGAAAGAACTATTTACCGTCTTGTTATGAAAATGTATTGCAGACAATCAGAACTAAGATAGGCACCAATAAGATCTGGGTATCAACGGATGAAAGTACTGATGCTTGTGGGAGATACGTTGTAAATGTTATCGTTGGAACCCTACATTCTGACAGACCGGGTGATATATTTTTACTGGACTGTGAAGCTCTTGAATCAGTAAACCACTCAACAATTGCCGTCCATTTCGACAGCGCCATGAAACTGTTATGGAGCGGTGAAGTTAAGCGAGAACATGTCTTACTATTTGTGACCGACGCTGCGCCGTACATGGTAAAGGCTGGGAAATGTCTGACAATGTTGTAGCCTTCAATGGTGCATTTAACTTGTCTCGCTCATGGCTTACATAGATTTGCCGAAGTAAGACTAAATTTCCCTGATGTTGATAGGTTAATATCAAATGTAAAAAAGATTTTTGTTAAAGCTCCAATGAGAGTGGCAAAATTTAAAGAAGACGCACCTTCCGTCCCTCTTCCACCACAACCAGTACTTACTCATTGGGGCACATGGCTCGATGCAGTTAGCTATTACTGTGAATATTATTAAAACAAAGAAAATAGTTTCTAATTTTGATAGCGGTGAAGCATCTTCCATAAAAATTACCCATGAACTCTTTTTTCAGTAATTTGTTCAGAAATTTGGCGTACATAAAGTCAAGTTTTTCAGGCAACACAACTGTGATTTCGCGTCTTGAAGAAATTGGTCTAGAACTGAACGAAAGTTTGGCGGCCGTTAAAAGAGTGGAAACAGAAATAGGCCAAGCAGGTGGCAGTGTGGCTAGTTTGCTGAAAAAGAAAATTTGATAGTCTTGTGTGGGAATAAGGGATATAAAACAATTTGTAAAATTAGTGAAATTTTACATGGTGGCGAATCTGTTTTGACTGAAGACGACCCACAATTAAACTGCAGTGACCTGACTCTGTTTAAGTACGCTCCTGTCACATCTTGCGATGTCGCACGAATCTTCTCACACTACAAGACTGTTTTAAGTGACAACCGGAGAAAATTCCTCTTCAAGAACTTGAAGATGCATATGGTGATATACTGCAATGCTGGCATCAAACAAGAATAAAAAATGGTATGTACATTAATTCGCAACAAATTTATAGTAAATTTCCATTTTTAAAAGTAAAATTCTAGTAATCCATTCTTTTACAGGCACAAGAAAATAACTTGCAAAAAAATTAATTTCCCGATCGTGCAGTGAGTGCGTAGAAGCAAGTTATGTTGTCTACCTGAAAGTGAAACAGCTACATAAAATATATTATGTACATTTGAGCATTTTTAAAGTATAAAAAATTTAATGTATGGTCATATTTTGTCTCTTTTAGGTCATATTTACCTATTCTTAAGGTCATAATGGCCTGCATATTTCTCGTTTTTTTTTGGTCATAAAGATCCGAACCCTAGTGATAAGGGTAGTAATTGAGTATCTATATGTGTTACAGACAGTACGCCATGTTAACCAGTTGGTGATCAATGGATCTCAACTGAAAAAATTCACCAAGGCATCTGTTTTGTTATGAAAACTTGTAAATATAAACTTTTAAACATTGTTTAATAACTGTTAAACAATCATAAATGTAAGATACAAGATCTCCTTATTAAAAACGTTCTCGTTTCCATTATTACCATTGTGGCTTTCTCGGTATTAGATTGAACTTACAGAAACAAGTTGACTCTCCTATCTAAAGTTCACCATTACCATTTAGGCTTGCTATTAAAATTTTATGGTGAACTGGAGGGAGGGGAGGAGCTTCTGGATAACAGACATATTATCCTAGAATGACATTACATATTTTAAGGTAGAATATATCTTTGAATTTGGAGTTCCTTGGCAATGGCCAGTTGGTGTTACTCATGGAAAGTTTCCATAGCAACACTTTTAACGAGTGGGCTGTCTAGGTTGGTTGACACATAGGGAGAACTTGTATATCAGAAGTCCGATTTTGTAATTAATGTGGAGTCATGTTGGAGTTCATTAAAACTGATTTAAACTGTACAAAGTATATGACTTATCATTAACTTAGTACAACAGCACGAGAAGTGAAAATGAATAGCAGCTAAACCACGAATATTGAATAATAACTAAGAAGAATAAAAGTACGGGGAACATAACTAGAATCTTCGGAAATACGAATACTGAATAATAACTACGAAGAATATAAGCACGGGAAATATAACTAGAATCTTCGGAAATACGACAACCTTTTCTAAACAAAATATATATACCCTCTCCCCTTTTCCACCCCCTTAATTATTGTCAATGTTCTTTACACAAAGCTACAGTTTCTATCCGACTTGGAAGGAAGTTTGCATACATATCCTTTAAAACAAACAGAAAAATACTGTTTACTTTTGGTTTGCTCAACCACTCTTTCCCTTTACCATCTCCTTTCCTAATTTCCAGTGAACCTTAAAGAAACCCACAGCTTTTATATAATTTCGAATATGAATACTTTAAAACAAGGTGAAAAATGCTGTCTACATTTGGTTTGAAAAAGCCAACTAACTACCCTCCCCTCCTTTACCCCAAACCCCAATTTTTGGCAAGTTTCTTACACATACCTACAGTTTTGGGTCTACTGGAGATCGCGATTCCGTTACAACAACATATAGTAATATCGTTGGAATACTGCTGTAGTCGCAAGACATATTATTCTCAAGCAGTAATTCCGTTGTAATACAGCCTGGGTCATTATTTTCAAGCACAAATTAGGTTGTAATACAGCCTGGACCAGCAATAAACCGTTAAATGTACTTGGGGAAGAATTTATAGTGGAGTCTTGCGTTTGACCACTGAAGTATTAAGATGACAACTCCTCGCGGAATCGCGATCTCCAGTAATCCCACAGTTTTTATATGATATCGATGGAACTTTGCACATGCATACTTTTTTTATATAAAAAAAGTCTACATTTACTTTGCTAGAACCCAAACCCTCTCCTCCTCTACCTCCCCCCCCCCTTATTTTTTGCCAAAGTTCTGTATACATACCCATAGCTTTTATCCGATATCAATAGAACCTTGCACATGTATACTTTAAAACAAACAGAATATGTATTTACATTTGGTTGCCAAGTCTCAACCCCTCCCCCCTTTACTTCTTCCTCTCTTAATTTCTAATGTTCCTTATACAAACTGAGTTTTTATTTGACTTGAATGGAACCTTGCACATGTATACATTAAAGCAAAGAGAAAAATATTGTCTACATTTGGTTTACAAAACCCATCCACTTTCCCGCATCACCAAACAACACTCTACCAATTCTGATCGGACAATTACAGACCAAGAAATTCTAACTTCAATTTTAAAAATTATTTTAAAGATTTTGTGATGACGCAAAAAATTACTGTTTTTATTCAATATCAAAGGAAGTTTGCACACAATGCTTCAAAATAGTGACAGTGATGTTTACATTTAATTTACAAAACTGCACCCACTCTCCGCTTTCACCCCTCTTAAGGCCGAGTTACACGTGCCAACCCTCCAAAATACGAACTGAGATTTTTTTTTGTATAGGCCTATATACACTAAATGGAATCACCAAAAACATTTTATATCCAAGACCATTTCAATGAACTTGAAATTGAATGAAACAGTAATTAAAATTTATATGTACACCTAAATATTGTATCTCATTTTAACTGTAAACTTTCAAATTTATTCATTTAATCTATATGTGTACTCAGTCTAGCAATAGTGATTCATTGCTGGGTCAGACGGTCCTAAATAAATCTTACTTCTTGAGCATTAAGAGTTTCAATTTCATGTATATTAAATTGGGATTACTGGAGATCGCGATTCCGCCAGGAGTTGTCATCATAATACTGCAGTGGTCAAATGCAAGTCTCCACTATAAATTATTCCCTACGTACATTTAACGGTTTCATACTGGTCCAGGCTGTATTACAACATAATTTGTGCTTGAAAATAATGGTCCAGGCTGTATTACAACGGAATTACTGCTTGATAATAATACGTCTGCGACTGACTACATCAGTATTCCAACGATATTACTATATGTTGTTGTAGCGGAATCGCGATCTCCAGTAGACCCATTAAATTATTATTGAAGTTCATAATTTCTGAATCTCTACAGTAACTCCGCATGTATCTTTAGCGCGATTCATTAAACAAATGGTAAAATATCATGACATTACAAAAACAAAATGAAATAAGCACTGTGTAAGTTTTTCACTATTAACCAAGGCAGCAATAAGTTAATAAAACCACCAAATCAGTCACAGTTCGTTACAGTTAATTCTGCTGCAAGTCATATACTCATTCATAGACTCTTAACTTTAATGTTAGCAGTTGGGGTTAGATTTGTACAAAACAGTATATCAGCAGGCCGATTAAATGAATTATCAGGAGTGTATTACACTCCCTTATGTATTAAAATTACATTAACATTAATAATATGGACAGCACTATCATAACCATGACACCTCAATTTGATGATGAATTCTTATAAAACTCCATAAGACAAACCGAAACAATATATAATTTTTTTAATTTTGCCAAGTTCTTGAGATACCGATTGATACAAGTCAGTTATAGATACACTTCCTTGTGCTTTTGATGAAGTTTTCCTTAAGGTTTCAATCCAACTTTGACGAATTTCTTTTTCTGGTCCAGGCTGCACTGCAACTCAGCCACCTCAATTTTTATGATATCACGAGAACTAAGCGACATATCAAAAAAAAATTATTTCATACTTTCGATTTATTTCGTGGAGTTACATCAGAATACATCACCAATCTGCTGCGCTACGGTTATTGTAGACTCCCCCATGAAAGTTATAAGACGGGATAGTGGGGATATATTCGTATTCCTAAATAATTGCTATATGAGCAGTACTGGCCAACGATCATATAATTAGTCTTGAGACTTTAAGAGCCATATAACTTAAGCAAATTTTCTGTTCAATAATTATCAATTTCCTAAAATTACACATACGAACCTATCTAAAAGAGGGCTCAGATGTCTACCATACCTAGTGCGTAATTCTAAAAGTGACGGTAATAACAAGGTTCTTTTTTTTTAAAATTGCTGCAGCACTTCTCTGGCTGACAGAACAACAATATGTTTTAAAACTTACACGTTTGAACAACATACACAATACTTACCAATAGTAAAGCTTTTAACAATAAGAACAGCAGTCAAAAACGGTCACGACCATACGAAACAGAATACAGTGAGTTCTATGCCGCTGCCAATTCTTCTGACTACACACTCGTTACTAGAAAAGGACAGTAACACATGGTTATTTCAACATATAGACCAACATCGCCTTATTCTAGCTTACACTGACAGTTGTCTCAAAGAGCATAGGTAACCCAATATTTATTATTCACAAGTACGTAACTTACAATTGAAAACTATTCCCGCCCAAAGGAAAGTAAATCTACAACCCTGGTCAAAGATATCGTCTCCTCAAAACTTATAACCTTGATTACTTAGAAGGCGCTTCCTGGAAAATGGAGCAGAGTTCAAGAAAATGATAATCTAATCAACTTATGTATACAAGTTAGTTACTTAGCAAAACCATTCTGTTGAGCAACTAAAAAACAAATTCAGCACCAAACACCTGAGACTTGGGTATCATGCATAATAGGTTTGATTCAAAAACAGTGGTTCATCAGGATATGATTCCTACATGCTGCCTCGTGCTGGATAAAAATTTCGTAAAAATACAATTGTAATAATTATTATTATGAATTAATCACAATTGATAACACAATCCGTTCGAAATTTCTCTACGAACCAAGTTTCGTATATCATTAATCTTTATTTCAGTATATGTATCAATACAATACAACAATACAATACATTAATTTTCCATTGATCCCAATAAAAGAGACTGGCTCTGTGGGATGTTTAAAGTTGTCAATTTACAGATAAACAGTTGCATAACAAAATAATAAGTACACCACTAGATGTACAGTCATAGCATACATGGTACATTTAACACTTCCATACAAAATAATACATACACCAGAAGATGTACAGTCATAGCATATATCGTACATTTAAAAAAAAATCCATAACAAAATAATACATACACCACAAGATGTACAGTCATAACATATATGGTACTGTAAACAATTACGTAACAAACTAAATACATACACCAGGAGATGTACAGTCATAGCATACATGGTAAATTAATTATGTGAACTATATTTACACAAGATACTGGCAGTTATTTTTTAGATACCTTAGAAATAAATTCTTCGACAGAGTAGAAGGAGTTGTCAATTAAAAATTCTTTCAATTTTTTCCTGAATTTATTCTTATCATCTACTAGACATTTAATATGTGTTGGGAGCATATTGAAGATATGTATCCCTGAATATCGGACCCCTTTTTGAACAAATGACAATGACTTGTAAGTCTTGTGAAGATAATTTTTACTTCTAGTGCCATAATTGTGTATATTACTATTTGTTTCAAACAAAGTATAATTTGTGACTACAAAGGACATTAATGTGTATATATACTCAGATGCTAATGTTAAAATCCCTAACTTCTTGAACAGCTCTCTACATGAAGTTCTATTGCTAACCCCACACATTATTCTTATTACACGCTTTTGGGCTCTGAACACTTTGTCTCTATGGGTAGAATTGCCCTAGAATATTATTCCATATGACAATAAGGAGTGAAAATAAGCAAAATAAACTAGCTGCCTCATACGGAGATCACCTAAAGCTGAAATTGTACGAATTGCAAACGTGGCTGCTCCCAATCGCTTTAGTAAGTCAGAAACATGTACTTTCCAATTTAAATTATGATCAATATACAAACCTAGAAATTTCCCACTCTCTACCTCTTGAATGGACTGGCCTGCAAATTTTATGTCTATATCTGGTGTTAATATGTGTGATGTACTGAATTGCATATACTGAGTTTTATCAAAGTTTAAAGACAAGCCATTAGCTGTAAACCATTTATTAATCAGTTCAAAGACATAATTTGAAATATATTCTGTAGATAAATCTGGAGTGTTTTTAATTCCTAAGTTTGTGTCATCTGCAAATTGGACAAATTTTGAGTTTTAAGATGAAACACAGGGTAGATCATTTATATATATTAAAAACAATAGTGGCCCCAATATAGAACCCTGAGGTACTCCACATCTGATTAATCACCACTCAGAAAACAGTGGACCTCTTAAGGCAGCCTTAAAATTCTCTATTAACAATTTCTGTTTTCTATTTAGAAGGTAAGAACTAAGCCATTTATTAACAATGCCATCTATACCATAATACTTAAGTTTCTGTATCAGAATTTTATGATCTACACAGTCAAATGCTTTAGATAAGTCACAAAAATTCCCACAGGAATTAATTTATCATTTATTCCTTCTAAAATATTGTCAGTGAATGCAAATATAGCTTCTTGTGTTGAATGACCCTTTTGAAAACCAAATTGTGATTTTATATTTTAGATGTTCATAAACTCTATTGTACATTGCTTTCTCAAAAACTTTGGAGAAGGCTGTTAGTAATGAAATTGGTCCGTAATTCGATACGTTAATTTATTCCAATCTGTTATTTCCTTGCATATTAAAAAAAAATTTGCCACTATTTATTCCTGACACCAGGTTCAAATCTTCCTTTCCACATACCACTGCAACTAATTATTATACCATTATCCACCGCAAGCTCATCGCCAATGTACGCCTTATACACCCTCATTATCCGCCACCTACCTTCCAATGAACACCTGGGATTTGCAAAAGACCGCGCTCTCTGGCGAAAATCCCCTCCCAGCAGTCGCATTATTTGAATAGGAGTAACGAAAAGGTGCAACAGAACCACGTAATGGGTGGTGGGGGAACTCGAAAAACCCTACCACACCCAACACCCTCAGTTAGGTGTGAAGTACGCGGGCTATTATTTTACGCCAGGATCGGTCTCATCAGCCTTCAATGACGCCCCCATAGATAAGTATCTATAAGGGAGAAATGTATACCCAGAAACAAGTATTGGCCGACCACGAAGATATTCCAATGGCTCCGAACTCAGTTCCTTCATCAAATAAGTTACTGACCGTGTTCTACGGTAATTTTAGCACAAAAAAGTATTGCTCAATTCTCCTTTAACCCGTGCATTGATTTCATATTATGTGGAACCCATGGAATCTCATCATATTCTAGCAACTGAACAACTAAAGATTTTACTTTTCTGAGACCTTGGTTATCACCCATTCCAGTAAATGCAGGATAATGAAACCTGCCCAATTAAGTGTAATACCGAATTATATCTTAAAATATTACAAGTTGCGAATTCAGCTTATAATTATATAAAATCTAAATTTTTCAATATGTACATCCAGTAGACTGAATAATTTGGTATTTTTCTTCAACCGATGTTCCATACCTAATTAAGTTTTCTGTACGGATGCCGCAGAAGCTAATCACAATCTTCTCCATTTTTAATCCTGTTATATAACACTAAGTCATCTGCAAAGAATCAAATTTCTTAACTAAGCCAATCATTCATTAGTATAATTAACGACAGGGTTCCCAGGTCACTACACGTTGCCACTCCTTATTCACTAACACCTCATTTGATTCTGCATTTCCTATCAAAACTTTTCGCGGCCTGTTTCTTAAAACTTTTTCAATCTAATAAGCCATTCACCTCAACGTCTTCTGTCACTTATTTAACGTCATTCTACAACTCACTCAGTCCAATGCCTGCCAGATATGCAGTGCTACAATTCTACACTATAAATTTGGCCTCCATTGTCAATTTCATCAAAAATATAAATCACTTTATTTGCTCACACACATTTATGGTGTTATTACATATCGTGTTCTCCATCAACTTACCTGCCGCTGAGCTGCAGTCAAAGAATAGGCTATTTGACAGTATTCAAAATATATTACTAACTGTAGTCATTCGCGTAGATTAATGCTTAAGGAAACTATTTTCGTTAATTTTGAAAAGAAAGATGGATTGTTTTTAATTAAAAAAGCGAAATAAAAATCAAACACTCTGGGATTTAATTTTACGTCACCTGCCGGTAGGCGCTACGGCTAGTATGGAGTGTTTCCCGCTATCCAAGTTTTCAACTATTTGTTGCTGGTTATCTCTTGTTAATAATGAGATTTTGGGTTGAATATAAAATGAAGAACAATTTGTACAAGCCTTTAGCGGAAAAATACCGTAAATTATTTGTCGGACTAGCTATAATAACAACCACTGACTTTTATTGAATGGAGCTTGAGAATGTAATAACTTCGATTAGAGAATCATTTATATTTAAACTGAAAGTTAGAGACTAACAGAAATCCTTCATAAGAATGACTAAAATTTTTAATTAAGTTAGTTGCTTTAGGAGATATTTACGAGAAAAATGTATAAGGTAAGTACAAAAGTTAACTAACTGGATGTTATGGACAATATATCTTAACTGCGGATAAATAATTATAGATAAATAATATTTTTTTTTCCAACGCAACTGAATTTATTGTTTATTTATTTACCGACCGCGTTCACTTCAACGCACATAGAACTGTGACTTTTAAGTGTTCACTATTAACGAGAAGAATGTAACGATGCCATGGTGTCCAGGTAGCTCCAGGGTTAAAGAATGCTATAGGAATTTGAAGATCCTTTATTCGAACCTTGATTAGGATAATCTTTTTTCCGTGTGTAAATTTTTTTGTTTTTTGTTTGCCGTTTGTTGCTTTACAGAATCATGTTTTTATTAGAAGAGATATAAACTGTCATGCAACCGTTTGAAACATAAATTGCTGTCATACAAGAAAACATTTACAAAAAGATAACCTCCTCCTTTTAATTTTGAAACATACCAGAGATACATCATCATTACAACAAAACTTTTTATCGGTGTGCAAGTAACGTCTAGTTTCAGATTTTTGGTTATGTCTCAAACGTTTATAATACTCTTGCTATCCGAAAATTTGTGAAACATTACGAAAAAAATTAATGTTTTGGTGGATTTTGGAAAAAGATTATGCGGCGCTACCAACAGCAACTAGTATCGAAAGAAAACGTTCGCAAATAACAAAACATATTCCAAAGCGAGGATCGAACCTAAGAACCCTAACTTTACTGATACTCTTCTTAAATAGCGTACTACATTATCTCAAAGAAATTATGGTGCAAATTATATTTACAGTAAATAATATGCGACTTAGTCGCAATGTCGTCTGGGTTTCTATGAGCAAGTTGCAGCGACTTTTTTTCCTATTTCAGCTACTGCGGGAACACTTATGTTTATTTCGAGGGTTTTTATTGTTGTGATTGTAGATTGATGTACTACACACTTTTTATAAACCATATTTCCAACAATTTATACACAAATTCATAGAAACAAACCAAACGTTACTTACGTAGAGTGAGCGCCTACTAGCACGTGACATCACTAGTGTCGTTGGCCCGCGCCAAGCAGCACAGGAGCGTTTTGGTGGACTTTAAAATCCTCTAAATTTTAACGTTGAATTTTACGTAAAATAAGCACTTTTGTCAAAAAATAATTAGTACTCGGTAAATAACGTGTATCAATAAACTATTTAAAATCATTTTCAAAAATAGTCAAATAGCCAATTTAACCAAAAAGAAACAAGAAATAGGAAAATAAGTGCGTAGTGAAATTGTTATCGTAATATTGCATACCAATTAAATTAAATTAACTAATTTCACTAAAATGCAATTGATATGCCGGAATAAGATAGGAAATATTTGCTCAGGAGCATCAAACTTTTGGAATAAATGAGCGGGCTAGGAAATTAGAAAGAAAATATAAAGATGTAAAACTGGAAGCTTTCTCAACGTTGTATATACATAAAACTATCACGGGTACCTCCATGTTACTCACTAGTAACCCTATGAAACCAATTAATTTAATTTAATTGCAATGGACATTTCCGCACACACTTATTTTCCATTTGCTTCTGTCTTTCAGCTTAACTTTACCTATTCAACTATTACAAATCCTCTTATATAAAACTCTAAGTATGGAGTCTGCGCACGTCGTCTGTAGCTACTATAGCTATTGGCTAGATAACGGTCACGTGCCAGCCTTCACATGCCAATCAACAGCCACCATATTACAATCGTTCCATCATCTTGCTTTTCGTTTATTTACAACCAGACGCAGAAATTCAAAATTTACGCTATTTTATCTGTGTCAGTTAGACGCAGAAATTCATGTAAGGAGAAGGGGATGAAATATTTACGCTATTTTATGTGTATCAGTTATAAGGACGAAGTTAAACAATAACTTAAGTTTTGGCAGACGGTAAGAATCAATGAAGTTTATTAAAAACTCGGAGAAACGTAATGGGAAATGTATTAGTCAAATAAATAACAGTTATCCGTTTTCGAAATTATAGTCTCCGTCATCTAAAGTGAAATGCATTTATTTATTTTAAAATCCTAACCAAATACTCTGATAATCTAACCAGAGTAACGTATTCATATAAAGAAACATGTAATTAATAATGAGTTATTCGTTTCTCCTTATAAGGTTTTCCATAATAAATTCCTACTACCTTTATATATTATACCCTTAGTTTATGATACATATGTTAGCTATTAATTGTGATTTAAGATAACTTTTTTATTATATTTAAATCATCAAGGATATGACTATTTACTGTATAAGCGATGTGACACCTGCAATTCAACAATGATTTTATTGGCGCAAAATAGCAGTGTGCAGAGATATTAGTTAAGGCGTTGGGGGAAAATCTTTCTCCCTCTGGAGGGATGTGGTAGGTTGATTGAGGTCAAGGTATTTGCTATAATGCCCTTCTGACTTGTGATGACTGGAAAAATTTGAAAGCTGCTGGTGTCTGTCTTATACTAATTGCGTCTACCAACAGAGGGGATATTGCTGGGTGGTTGTAGGGGCCGTGTTGTTACCGCCTCTGCCGTTCCCGGGACTCATGCTCATCGTCCACAGCCCCGTCGCTCCTGGTTCTTTGGGCTGGAGGTTCAGAGGGGATCGCGTCCCCTGCTGGACAGAAGGCTTTTGAGTAGTCAAAATACATCTTGGGCACTACGGTGTTAGATGCAGCTCAAGACGCTGAGCAACCTTGCACTCACTGCTCCAGTGCTGGGGGTGTCATGGTGAACGAAGACCAAGCAGCCCAGAGGCTTAGTGCAACTCTGCTGCCAGAGCAGCATAATGCCGTGAGTCGAATGAAGGGGTCAGTACCACGGTCTGGGGGGCTGTGTTTGGTTGCGGTTCGCCGTCTCTGGGTTCGGCCCCTGAGGTTCAGGGGTAGCATCCCTGATGGTGGGAGCCGTCTCTAATGTTGCCATTGTAGGTCCACTACGTAAGTGTGGACTTGTAGAGCGTGGGTTTTACCTGGGGTGGGGCAGCATTCACACTGTGAATGTTGTGGGGACCTTCTGGCCTCTGCAGCGGGATCTTGTGCTTCTGTGGAGCTTGGACGAGTGTGTGGGAACCCGTGCTCGCACTGGACACGAGTGTCGGGCGGGTGTGGGAGAAAGCGCACTAGGAGCCTGCCCTAGTGTGGGAAGCTGCGTATTCAGTGGCGGTATGTTCGGTCGGCTGGCGTGGTGGATCATGCGAAGGGGCATTCCTGCGTGACGTTTGGTTACTTCGGCTGTTGGGATCGGGTGGGTCCGGGTGGGTGTTGCGCGTAGAAACCACAGAGATGTTTATGCTATACGGGCAGGTTTTGGTAGGGTCTTGGGCCTGATTCGTGGTGGGCACCGCCTCAGCGCGGTTCCATCATAAGAGGCTTCTTGCCTCACCGTTTCCGCTGTAATGGCAGGTGTTTCCGCGGCGGGGACGTAGTGTGGGTATTTTTTTTTTTTTTACCCTTCATTTATACAGCCTAATATCTTAGTGACTAAATTAGGCCCTACGTATTAATTTTTACATTGTTGATTTACATAGTGTTTGTACAAAATATTTACATGCAAGGAATTTGGCACACAGTTCCGTTACACTTTGACTTACTGTCTAATTAATTCTATAATATTACATTTGGTCTTGCTTATAGTAATAACAGTTACAGCTGCTATTGCAAATTTTAATGTTATATTGAATCACAAATATCGCTTATTGTTGTTGTAGTGCTAGTGGTTTTTATTGAAATATTCCAATTATTCTTAGAGTATCCCATTATTCAGTTAGTTGTAGTTAATCCAGTTTGTACATATCTTTCTGTAATCTATCATTTAGTTATACCGGATTACTGTGTAATAACAATTGCTTTTAAGTAATATTCACTTAATTATATGTTCTCAGCCACTGCAGTCCTGAGCCATTTCAAATTTGCAGCATCCTGGCTTACCATTAATATGGAAATTAACTCCCAAATATTGGTATGATTCATCGTGTATTTGTGTAAAAGTCAATGATCACTCCCTCTACATTACAAACAAGACTGTTTTGGCCGTGGCAGAAGCGCTTTGTTTGCTGTAAGTGGTATGCTGACGTTTGCTCATTCTGCCACGCCATCGTTCTGGCTCAGGCCTGTAGTAGGCTTGGTTCCGTTTTAACAATGGTAGGATTACTGAATTTAATAGTTATACATTTGATTTTTTTTCAATAATCACCTCTGGTATTATAATTTACTTTCCCCCTATAAGGCCTTATCCGTTTCTATGTTACATTTTTTTTGTGTACTATATCTATTCTAATCTACCTTGAAACCTATACTACTCTATCAACACTAATCTACCCACCACTATCATCCCGGGATAGTCTGCCAGCCCTCTGGATTTCCAGTGGGACAGGATTGACCGACACATCGGGACAAAACTTCCGGCTCCCGGAAGTTTCTGAAGAATACTGTTTACTCTTGTTCGTGAATAATTTTCTATGCCTGTATGTTTGGCCGTGCGACTTCCCTAGGCCGGTCCCCATGCCCGACTGCCGCTCGGTCCAGATTTATTTTTTGTGCAGTTGAGATACTTTGTTCGCCAGATTATCGAGAATAATCCATGATCGCGCATCTAGAATTATGTCTCGCGTTGATCTACTCCGTATTATGTTGATATCCGGCGTCCTTACTTCTCTGCTACCGGGCAGGACCACACTACATGTTCAGGGGTTCCTTCTGCCCCGCACTCACATCAGCTCGTTTCTTTCAGCCCTCTTTGACACAGTAGGCTGTTATATGGGCCGTGCCCCGTGAGATAATGTATAAGGCCTGGTGTGGGATGAAAGTATTCAAGTTGCAGCCGTTCTTGTATGTTCGGAAACACACTGTATAATCTTCTGCCTGTGGCACTATTGTCCCACCGCTCCTGCCATTCAGCGAGAAGTGCGGCGCTGACGTCTGGCGCATTTTGTGCAACTGTTCCCACAATCCCTTGCACCCTGGTCTGATTTCCTTTTCGTAACCAGTATATGGCCCCTCTTCTTCTGATTTCGAGGTCCAACGGCCATACACCTATGACAATTGGTAGGGCATTTGTGGAGGTAGTACTGTAGGCTCCACTCAATCGCAGCAACACACTTCTTTGCACTCTTAGGACCTCCTCCCTAGGTTTCACCAGTCGAAGTCAGTGCGCCCAGACACTGGACGCGTACCCTACCAGAGATGCTAGGATAGCATCGTGGTATCTTCTTATCGTAGTGTTAGAAAGGTGAAATCTCCTTTGGCCTATACTGATAAATTTGTTGAGCACAGCCTTAGCCCTTTCGCACGTCTCAGTAATATGTGATGCAAAGTTCAGAGACTCATCCAGGGTGACACCAAGATATTTGGTTGTCCGTGTTCTTTTTATGTTCATGTTATTAATTTTGATAGTAGGGTTACGTTCCAGTTTTCCCTTGAATACCATCATCTGAGTTTTCTTTGGCGCGACACTAAGCTTTGCCTCTGAGCACCATGCTTGGAGTTTTTCAATCACCACTTTAGCTATATTCTCTATAGCTTGTCTGGACCGACCCTCAATCAATAACAGCAAGTCGTCTGCATAGGCAACCAGGCCTAGTAAGCCATCCAGCCCCTCCAGTAGATTAATCAATTCTTCGAAAACTATGTCCCAAAAAACCGGTCCACTGACCGACCCCTGAGGGCATCCCTTAGTTAAATGTTTATCTACCTTCCCTCGTGGGCATCTCAGTGTGGCATAACGATTTTTACAATAGTCCCTCAGCGTGTTATAAAGGCTGCTTGGACACTTCATTTCTCTTAGGCGCCGGAACAATATCGGCCACCAAAGATTATGAACAGCGCCACAAATATCAATAAAAATTCCTATAACACATTTCTTACAGCTGCTTTTAACTAAGTCTACCGCTCTGTTAATTGCATCTTCGGTCAACCTGCCTGCTCTGAAGCCGTATTGGTTCATGTTCATACCCATATTACTTCTGTGATGTTGCAATTTAGCGATCAGTACTTTTTCTTGAACCTTTCCCAGCACATTGAGCAGGCACATCGGCCGATAAGATTTTGGATTGGCCAGACATTTGTTTAGTAAGTTACATAAGGGAGGAGCTAACTGAACCACCAGAGCCTGCAAAACTTCAGCCACAAATCCGTCCGGACCTGGGGCTTTATGTTTCGCCATACTGTTTATGGCTCTGATCAACTCATCTATTGTTATGTTTTCCCCTTCCGATGTGACTGTATACAACTGTAATTGATCACTGCGCATTTTTCTATGGGTATTGCTTTCATTGTCTTCTACGTCGTCAGGTAACAGCTGATGCAATAGTACCTCGGCCGTTGTGGTCCAATTCGTTGTCATGGTCCCATCCTCATTCCTCACGGTAGCCAAAGTTGTGGGTGGTCTAATTTTACCTGCAACTATTTTGTATGGTATTCCCCAGGGGTCTGACCTAAGATTAGCTCTAACATATGTGGGTATGCGGGTAACCGCAGTTTGATAATAGAGTGTGGATGACTCCTCTCGCGTACCCCTGATGACCGATTCTAGCGCCTATAGAACGGCTGCCTCGTGCTGATCTTACTAACACTCTGTCGCTGTACCGCCTGAGCCAACTTGAACAAAGGAATATTCGTCTTAAATGCGCGTGAGTCAAGTATTGAGGAGCCTTTGCCACGTGCGTAAATAGCGATAAACTGCAGGCTGACTCGATCCGCACACAGCACATCGGATTGTTTATATTGTGACATCGCTGGAGCTAATAATAATGGATGTAAGGAAGTTTTTCAAAAGTAATTAATTTTTATTTACCGTAAGGCTAACGACGGCATTTAATAATATTCCATACAGTACCTACGGAAAGTACGACTTTTATGTAATAACTATAATTAGCTACATTCGTTTGTATTTTATTTATTTTTATTACCATTAAGCGTTGGTCAAAAAATCAACAGTGTAAGAGCTAATTTGTGATAAAATATTTATTATTCTTGAATTTACGGTATATTTGTTGGGTCGCTCCAACGGCCAAGTTGTTTCACTCATTCTGTGGTCATGTCGATACTGCTACATACGGTGTTACTGCCCACAGGCGCAGCTTCATATTAATTTCAGTGTTATGAATTTAGTACAACGGTGTTGGAGAGAAATTCTAAACCGCTGCTGTGAATCTTCCTGGAAATTGCAACTTTTCTTTAGATGCTAAAGCCACTAATCTGAAATAAAAAATTAATCATGGTTGCTTACAGACTTTCATTCCTCTGCTAGTATATTCTAATTAATTGGTTACTCGAACTTTTTGTCACTTTAAAAATATCCCTGAATACCGTAAAAAATATTTCTTCACATTATCATCAATCACCAGCCAACGATTCTAAGAACTTCTCGGAAAAATACCGGTCACTGTAATGATGAATACTGCTCACCAGAAGTAAGTAGAAGACAATCGACAAATCGTGTCATCTATAATATCTTCGATTATTTTCTGTAGTATACAATACAAATGACTTGTTTTTAAGAAGTAAAGTGCAACATCAAGGTGTTCTTGAAAAAATGCTGAAACTGACAATTGATTGAAGTGTTCTGGTTTTGCAACAGCATACTGAAAAGTTAAGAAAAATGTCATGTGTATCTCCCCATGGATTCAAAACGAAATCATCGCTCTGTGCGGCTTGGTCATTAAAAGTGAAATTATGCATGCCGCAAAGAATACTTATGCTTGTATTGTATTGGCTGAGGAGTCATATGACATAACTGGGAAAGAACAGCTTTCCAAAAAAATCAGTTTTTATGACGAAGATAAAAATACAATTCGCAAAAAAATTCTCGGATTCGTAGAACGGATGGCGTTGAATGACAAATTATAGCATCAGAAATTGACAGGTTTTTTAGAAAGGGAAGGACATGGACCTTACAGGTGTGTTAGCCAAAGGTATGAAGGGTGTTCTACATTGGCGCGTGATATTGGTGGAGTTCAATATTTTACTAAAGAGAAATATAACAAAAGCCTTGTATTTTCATTGCGCAAGCTACAGACTTATCCTGGTTATAAATAATTTAAATAAAATTATAAAAACAAGGAACACAATTAGCACAATAGAGTACATCATAAACGTTTTAGGAGAAACCATTTTACACAGATAATGTGCGTGCCAAATATTTCAGCTTTATATGAGACCCGCTGGTCTCAGTCATATACATGTTTTGCTATTTTTACGAGTATTTTGAAGACATTGTCAATGGACTTTCGAATGATTCTAGAGAAGGGAATGATGCGGCGAGAAAACCTGCTTACCAGTACAGTGCGCTTATAATAAGTCAGAATTCATTATATGCGTTGGATTGAATACTCAGGATTATTGAAACCTGTTGCCATTGAGTTACAATTAAAGGTGATCGACATGTATACATGCCTGGATCGTATTAATGGAGTAATGTCAGTCATAAAAGATCATCGCAGCAACGTGGACACAAAGAGCTAAAATACGTTAAACACATCTACCAGAACTGCAGCTGCCATTGGAACCGATTTGAAAGTCCGGCGCATTGTATCTGCCCAACAACGTCGTTCCAATCACCCTGCTTAGTCTCAATACGATTTTTTAAAAGGATCTATTTTCGTACCTTATTTAAATTCTTTGATAGCTGTTTTCGTATTATACGTTGCAATTTTAAACGTGTTGTTTTAAATGTAACTCTAGTAAATAATCAAATGTGGTAAGTATTCACACAGTAAATCAAGTCTGTTCGAAAAATAATCTATTTATCTAACTAGCACTGAAACTATCACCTAATTTGCAAAGAATTAAAAATACAGCAAGCAGCCAAGAAAGCCCTTTCTGCCTCCTCATTAGTTGGTTTGATCGAAGTGATCATAAATAAAATATTTTTGAAAAACATAACTACTTCCTGTACTTTTTTGAGATCATTATATCTGGGAATTACCTCAGTATGTTAATGAACCAGTGTTACGGTCACGCTTTGTCCTTCAATTGTGGCGTCCAGGTCTTGGTGGTCTACATCCGAGTCAAAGTTGTTTCTGTGCGTTCAATTTCTTTCAGTAGTTTTCATGTTTAGGGGGGGGGGCGTATAAAACGTCGACAACTGCCAGTTCTGTTATGGGTGAAAAGTACAATTGCAGGTGCCAAGGCAGAATGTTTTCCATGATGTTTGTTCCGTCAGATCTTTTGCCGATAACATCAGTTTCATCAGCAACAACAAAGCTTGTCAGTCGTTCTTTGACCCAACTGACACAATGCCTCTTGGTGCACGAACCGCTTATTCCAAGCAAGCTGATATTAAAATGTATTTCTTCACGGTGAACATAAACGTACTAATATGTGTGATTTTTGTAACGTCCACTCATCAAAAAATCAATGAAAATCTTTGCCATTGTTTCGGGAAATATTTAAACTGAACAATTATGTCAACCTTTACGGTATTTGAATACTTTGTTATTATATATCTTATAGAATTAGGTAACTGAAATCCATTTTTTGACTTGAAATATCTCAAATACGATGAAACATTTTAACATGTCATAAATTCAATAGATTTTGAAATAGCTGTCATTATGTGTAACCTTCCTTTCATATTGTTTCTACTTTTTCTTCAGAAACAACTCTAATTGTATCTTTTTTTGTGTAAGATCTGGAAGCCAGGACGACATAACTCAAATTACAGTAATACACACAGCAAAAACAATCTGGATTTCTTATAAAATTTAAAAGTGAATCTATTTACTTACAATCATGAAGGACGACATAAACACACATTTGTTACCGTGAGTCAAATGTCAACATGACGGGTGCAGGTAAACGGGACGTTACAACCGGTGAAGAACGAGTCGGAGAGGAAAGTGACGACAGGGAGACAAGGTGACGAAGACTGAAATATGTTTTCATACAATTTTACGGATTGCGGATCCGTTTAATTTTTGTGATAGATCTGCCAGACTGCGAAATGATGTAGGTTCCCACATTGCTGGATTGAAATCCCTAGCTACATCTCAGTGAAAGTTTAAGTATGTCATCGGTTGATAAAAAAAACATTTCCATACTACAACTTAAAATTTTTTGATTATGAACTATGGATAAAATTTGGAAGGACAAGGCTATGAGCACAGAAAATCTTTGAGAACTAGACCTTACGAAAGAGTTAAATGAGGCAAAAAAAAAAAAAATCATTTTCTGCGGCAAAAGCGCAATCCTAATTTCCTTGGCTCAGCCTTGAGCAACAAGCAACGCAGAGTCCTTCTCTCCACTGAGGTCAACGACGCTAGGGAACCATCTAAACTGTCTGTGTATGTTTTGTTAACACAGAAAAATTTTATATTAAAATTGTGATAAAATTACTATTAGTGTAATTATACATACATATATATATATAATTCCATTAATAAATAAATAAATTAATTAATAGAATATGTATGTATTCAATATTTTTTTATTTTTTTTTATAGCATGCATATTATCAGTTTTCTCTTGCCTGCAACCCCCCCCCCCCCTTCCTAGAAAAATTCCTGGCTACGCTTCATCCTATCCTCGACACTTTCATCTCTCACACTTTCAATAAGTTCATTTAGAATTTCTTATTCAGGGTCTGACGAATCACACACCACCCATTCTTCTATATCTTCAGCACTAATTTCTGAACATCCAGGAATTTTCAAGAGAATGTTCCTGGATTCCTCAAGTGACACGCCGTCTCCATCTTCTCCTGTTTCTTCCCTTTCCTTTTCTTGAGCTTCTATTTACTTTTTCTCCTTTTTCTTCTCTTCTTCAGTTGGTATGCTATTTCAAATTGAGAAGTGATTTATCCAGATACCAACTTTCTCATTTCTTTAGTTCTAGAAGTCTCAAAGAATTTTGATAATAACGTGTATAGCAGAGTAATAAAACATGTTCCACACTACAATATTGTCATCAAGTCATAGTTCGGATTCCAATAAGGTTCATCCATATAAATGACTAAAGTCATAGGTAAAGATGCAGCTCTTAAAACAAATAACGAGATGCATGATCATTTCACAAGGAAACAATCAGATTTGCATATTATACATGCAAAAACAAAAGTGTATCAAAATGGAACATTTCACATAGGGCTTTCAATAAATTACCGCATAATGTAAAAGCAACATCAGAAATGGGAAATTTTGAGAAATTGTTGATGTCGTACCTTCAGTAATACTCCTTTTACTCTGTAGAAGAATATTTGAATTGTATGAATTAATCTAATGTAAATAATATAATATAAATTTAAATCATATATTATAATCGACGTGTCTCATATCATTATGTATAAAGTACAATTATATGATTTAGAGGACCAATAAAATACTAATGCTACTACTACTACTACTAATATTCGTTTTAAGACTTGAAGACTTGAACAGTAAAATGTGACATGTGTGATTTTTGTGACCTTGAAAAAATAAATGATTGAGTTAACCATTAATAATACTAAAAAATGGAATACTGTAGTATACCAGGAACCGCAGGTAAATCGTTTAGTTTGTACATCGAAAGCCGAATCCAAAAATTCTCCCTTAACTCAGTAGAAATGCCTAATCAGATTGGCCTAATTGCTTATCTGGACTTAAATGCAAATGAAGTATTCAGTTTTGATATTAGACATTACATTAAATTTAAAATAAGAACGTATGCGTTGAAAGATTTAAAATTATAAAAATACACTATCTTGGAAACAAAGACTATAAAATTGCTTGGCAATGAAATAAATGAGAAACTCAGAAGACAAGAATATATTACATTGCTACTAAGGAAGTTTAGAAGTGCCACTTTTAAAATTCTAACACTTTCTCTATCAGAACATCTGGAATTAACGAAACAGATGTACTCCTCTTATTTTCATTCAATTATGGCATAATGTTTTGAGAGAATTCTTAACAGAGTAAAAATTTTTTCAAAGCACAGAAAACAGCTAGGAGGATGTTATGTAGGGAAAATCCAAGAACTCCTTGCAGACAAATCTTTAAATATGTCTTCTGCAGAATTTAGTGGTAAATATTAATGTTTTTATTTGAATAGATAGTACATTTAACTATGGTTATTTTTCATCTCGTATGTATCTCTCGTTCTACATCCCCGAGATCTTTTCTCAGGCGGTATTTACGAAACAAAGTAGAAAAATAAAATAAAAAATTTAAAAATTTAATTAATGAAAAGAGAAATTAATTATATTGGGACATATCTTTTTAATAATTCCTAAAAGAATAAAATAGTTTGAAGAAGGAAAAGACGTATTTAAAGTAAACCGAGAGATTGTCCTACTAGCAACTACTTCTAATATTTTCAAAAATTTGTACAAAATTAATTCCATTTAACGTGCCTTTTGCAAAATTCAACTGCAAATATTAGTGTTTTATTATTTCCAATCTTATCTTATATATAAATAAAAATAGACGAGTGTTTCCATTATTTCACTTTTCAGAAAAGTACCTAGCAAAGATCACTGGTGTTTATGTGTTGAAGTTGCATGGAGTTTCCTGTCGTGCACAATGTTGGCCGAATGCCGATAGCTGTGGGGATGTTGGAGATATGATGGTTAAAAGTGGTCGATGCAGGGCATTTTCATATTTCGAACAAAGACTTATGCAACCTAATACTTCTCTACATAGGATAGACCATTGATGTTTGTTTGCGTAATAACATTGAATCTCCCATCGTTAACTATGGTGGTTAGATGTCGGTAGCTATGGAGGTGTGGGACATATGGTGGTTGAAATTGGTCGACCTGCGCCACTTTCATTTTTCTACCAAACACCTAAGTGTGATGGTATATCACTTTTCAGCCAAAACTATCTAGTGCAGATCACTGGTGTTTGTGTGTAGTAGTCGCAGAGAGTCACCCGTCGTTCACAACGTTGGCCGAATTTGTAACTGTAAAATTGTGGGAGATATGGTGGTTGAAACTGGCCGATCAAGGATATTTTCGAATTTCGACCAAAGACGTGTGTCTCCGTATATGTCACTTTGTTGCCACAGTGTAGATCATTGGTGTTTGTGTGTGGTAGTGATATCGTGTCTAATATCGTGTACTTTGGTGGTCAGATGTCAGTAGCTATGAAGGTGTGGGACATAGGGTGGTTGAAAGTGGTCGACTTGCACCACTTTCATATTTCTACAAAAGACGTATGTGTCATGGTGTATCACTTTTCAGTCAAAACTATCTAGCGCAGATCACTGGTGCTTGTGTGTGGTTGTAGCACAGAGTCACCCATCGATCACACCGTTGGCCGAACTTCGGTAACTGTGGGAGTGTGGGACATATGGTGATTGAAAGATCATGGATATTTTCGTATTTCAACCAAAGACATATGTGTCCGTATATTTTACTTTGCTGCATGAACGACATAGCGCAGATGACTGGCGTTTGTGTGTGGTAATAGCATCGAGTCTCCCATCGCGCACTATGGTGGTTAGATGTCGGTAGCTGTCAATCCAAATTCTTTACAAACACGAACCTAGTCGTGGGTATCATCTAGTACACAATACTTTTTCATTGTTATTGTTATTCATCATGTATGTATTTATTTTAACCATGGTAGGTTCCATATTCCATAGGTCCTGCCTTAGTAAGTATCTGTGAAATAACAGTAATAAATGAATAAATCCTCAGAGATAATGACAGTTCAGCGTCTCTTTAACATCGTTTCCCAATTATTGTCTAGACTTGCAATGCGCACATAATGCATACGATTATTTTTTTAAATTTATTTTTGATTTGCAACAAACTGTTAACCCTTAACTATGTTTTGGGTATGGTTATGGGTCCACCATATTTTCACGTGTATCGTGATACATGTGGTCTGGATCACTATGAAAATTAATACTCCTAACAATTCTATTTGTTTAAGCAACTGCGAAGAAATCACTTGCCAGAACTTCAAAGCACAAATACACAAAAAAATTACAATAAAAAATGTAGCTGCAATGATTACGCACAATACATAAAAAGCAAATAAAACGTATTATATAAAAATAATCACTCTGTTTGATGAATAGATAAAAATCGCAATAAATAAATATACAAAAGTAAAACAATAAAGAAGTGAGCATAAAAACGTAATGGTGCAATTACATCAAAGATGCACTAATATAAAAAGCAAAAAAAAAAAAAAAAAAAGAACTTAAAACACAAGTTTTTTACTTCTAATAACCTTAACCTCAAGTATGATGTATAACCTTAAGTATATTAAGTGAATATTCCTAAAGATGTCCAAACAGCACGAAAGTTATGATTGAAAAATGGCAATAATGGGAGGGACTTAATTGAATCATAAAGTAATTTTTTTGTTTTTTTGTTTTTCTATATGTTTTTAAATAAATAGACGTATTTAATTTAAAAATGACTAGATGACCGGGGCGCAAATTTCATGAATATGATGAATTTAAAATTGGTGGTTTGTAATAGGATGAAAGAAGAGCAATCTCATTTGTATCAACTGTTTATTTGTTTAGTGCAATAGGTACATATCAAAAGTCAACGCCATTGAAGCAGTTTATTAACATCTCTACGATATGTGCTGCTACTATCTAGTGAATTGGCTTTGAACTGTCTCATAAACGCGACTTTCACAGCTATTACTTTTGTCCTTCGTGGATCAAATTCCGAAAAATTTCGTTCTTATTTTATAATGTTGCCACAGCGTAAACCTTAATCTTTTAATTGATACCTCATCGATTTCTGTTAGGTATCAAAAAAGATAAATAGCTCGTAAAAAATGCATTATGGAAATAATAATACTTTTGCCCTTTAAGTGTCAGATTCCGAGACATTCCTTTCTTAACACATGTTTTGACCACAATGGACTCCATAATCTTTAAAATGGTAGCTCATTTATCTATGTCGGTTAGATATCAAGGGAAATAAATGGTTCGTGATAAAAAGAAATATATTATGAAAATTATGATACTTATTCCAATAAATTCCTTTCTTATTATACGATGCCACCAAAGCGGAGATCTTAATCTTTAATATGGTACTTCATTTATTGATTCCGGTTAGGAATACAGGAAGATAAATGGTTTGTGGTACAAAAAACTGCATTTTGGAAATATTAACATTTTTGCCCTTTAAGGGTCGAATATGGAGAAATTATTTTCTTATAATGTGATGTGACCAAAGTGGATACCTTAATCTTTAAAATGATACCTCATATATCGATTTCAGTTAGGTATGAAGGGACATAATGGCTTGTGAAAAAAAATACCTTATAGAAATAATATATATGATATACTTCCAAAGAAAATCAGACTTATTGAAAGATAAGAGACTAAACTTCTCGTTACAATTTTATCCGTAGACTAACTCTGGGCGTCATCGGCCCCGTCTAGCGAAGCTCCAACTTCGTGACTGGCCACGCCAAAAGGAGCGAGCCACTGAAATTGTGTAGAATTGTGTAGTAGATTCAGACTGTTCGTTCTCTAGACTCTATTACGAGCCGTTAATTGTTTCTACAATAATATTTTTTACTAACAAAGTTTTAAACAAAATTTCAATAATTTTACAACTGCTATTATAATATTGTGAACTAGATAACCCATGAGAAATTTTCGCAAATAAAATATGATGAATAGCAATGTTAGAGGTTTTTAGTAGGTTGAAAGAAGAACAGGCTCTTTTGAAGCAATATCTTTCTGATTCCAATTGATGTATACAATCCTGTAGCCCTCTACTTTGACGTAAATACCTGAAGCTATCTCTTTCCCTGTCGTCGTCCTCTACTGATCACAACTAAGGTGGAAAAAAAATCCGGTATATCGATATTTCTGTGCTATGTGGTGCTACTATCTAATGATAATGCGGACTTAACCCGTGAGAAACTTTCGAGGTGAAATTTTTACATAAGAGTTGTACAGCAGAACACAAATGTTTACTTAACAGAAAAATATATATAAAAGCTGCACATTGCTAAAAAAAAAATGCACTATTTATTTTTATCTCTGTGATATACGGGCGTATGATGCTACTATCTAGTAATAACGCGATTAGTCGTTGTCGAAAACAGCGAAAGAATTTCGTGATATAGCTCTGATATTAGCTGCTGCTAACTAGCGGTAACTCAATTAACCATTTCCTGCAGCAGCACACGCCTTCACTGCCTTATTGTAACAGGCAGGGCATGATGGAGGTTTTGCTATTTGATATTTCCTCCTATTTGTGGTAGATGTTGCATGTCTTCTCGTATGGTATGTCTTCACATAGGCGTTTTTTTAAAATTATTGATAAAAAATCTTCAGTGCTCGGTTATGTGGTCCAACATCCATCGGATAATTACCAAGCTCGTTAAACAATTGATTTTTAGATTTATAACATTGTTTGTAGAACTTTTTCGCAAGCTCGCGGAACCGATCTTTCAGCATTGGTAGATTTGAAGCTTCATGCAGGGCAGAGGTAAGAAACCTTGTGGACCCACATTTTGAATATCAAATACAGGAGTTGGAGAAGGTGCAAAGAAGGGCTGCTAGATTTGTTTCTGGAAATTATCGCAGAATGCAAACAGTGACAGATATGACAAAGGAGCTGGAATGGGATTCATTGCAAGACAGGAGGAGGATGAGGAGGGTAATGGGAGTGTACAGAGCGTATACTGGCGATGAGGCATGGAAAGATATTGCAGTAGGTATGAAAAGTAGTTCATGGAAGGGAAAAGATGACCATGACCACAAGCTGGCACTCGATTTCAGGCACAAGGATGTGGGAAGAGTTTCTTTTTTAGGTAAGGGTATCAGGGATTGGAATGAGTTACCAAGGAGAATGATGAATAACCTACCCAAAACGTTAAAAGAGTTTAAAGTTAAAATTTGTATAGAGCAAGTGTAGGTGAGTGTAGGATAGGGGGAAGTTGGGTGTGTAGGGAAATTGCCACCGGAGCGTGTGCTCCATTGCAATTAAATTAAATTAAATAAATTAAATATGTAAGGCTCTCTTCAGAGCTCTATTTTGTATTGTTTGCAAGCGGCGATGATGCGTCGTGGCCACGTATCCCCACACTGGACAGGCGTACTCGAGTATTCGGGAGGGCGGTGGTTCGAATCCCCGTCCAGGCATCCAGATTTGGGTTTTCCATGGTTTCCCCAAATGAATCCAGGCGAATGCCGGGATGTTTCTTTTAAAAAGTCCGTGGTTGAATTCCTTCCCGTTCTTTGTCCCCAGTCCTTTCCCGCCTCTAATGAGGTTGAAGGCGCGTAAAGCCATAATTAAAAAAAAAAAAGCTATTGCTGCTGATGAGACCATAACAGGCAGCTGATCATATAGCTGTCTTGAAAACTTGTGCTCCTCTGAGTAGGAATCCTGCTTTAGTACGGCAAGATCGTTTCCGGGAGTTCAGCCGCTTGTCATAGTTCCATCTTTATTCCAGAGAGAAGAAAAACGGTACGTCCCAGAATGATATTCCCACCAAATACTTAGTTTCTCTATCTTTTCCAAATCAACATCAACTTGTTCTCTGTCATTATCCACACAATTGTCTGCATACCTTCCCATTTCCTCAATTTTCTTACATAGTATGTACAAAAATTGCTAGATTAATTACTCCATGACCCCCTGCAACTATGATATTTTTCATAAATCCATCCTTTGCTTCCCTCTTTGCTGATAGTAATTCGTCGTTTAGTTGTAGTACTTAACCTACGTACTGAGAGTCACATGAATAACTTCTTCTGAAACCATGATGTTTATTTACAAGCCACTTCTTTTCCTCTCGGGTTTTCCTAATGTATAAGCCTGTATCTAGCAACCCTACCAGTATCTCTATAACTTCTTTCTACCTTTTTCCATAATTGACTGAATAACTGTAATATTCATACAAACATTTATTCCATTGTTCTTTCTATTTGTTTGAAATTAAGATACAAGAGAAATTGAAGAGACATTTTTTTTGATATATCGTTTGTTTCCTGTTTGTTTATTGTAGGTGAAATCATTCACTGGGGTAAAATCAGTCAGCAATGTAGCTATGTTTCCGCTACATTTGTAATATTTCTTGTGAAATAATTTGTCATAATTGTCAGCACTATTTATGAGAAAAAAACCGTAAGATTTATTTGCGTGTAATAAACTATGGATGGAGCATAAATACGAGACAGCGACTTTTTAATAAAAGGATTAGTTATGTTACTTTTTTAAACTTTAATTTTAATTGGGATCGAATGCATACGCCGGTGACAATTTCTCTACCATGATTAGTAATGTTAAGATAAATATTTCCGTTTGCTCTCGTAAGATTTACAATATTTTGTAGATGGGAAATATTTTGTTTTCTGAGTTTAATAATAAATGCATATCAAAGATGTTATTTATTGTGTTTTAACATATCCATGGAAAAATATCTGATGTTTAATGACGTAATAAACAGTGACGTATCATAAGAGAGACGTGTACATTCTCAAAATTACCAAGTCACGGGAAATATCGCGTTAGTGTTTTCGCTACTGTTCTAGAAGGGAAGTTGTGGTGAGGAGAGTTCGTGCTGTGTAGCTTATCAATAATGGCGACTCTGCAGAGTTTCGTTCGTTCCTTCAATTCAAAATTGTAAGTTCTACAACTATAGAGCCGTGCAGGATAGCTAACCATTTTTTATTACTGGAATTTGTGTCAAGGACATAGAGATGTTTCTCGTGATCAGTTTTGTAGAATTTTTTTATGTGTTTAATTAGGTCCAGAATTATTGAATCATTTAATAAGTGTATAAAATTGTTGCAAAACTTGAGTTTTGTAATTTTAGGCGTGACCGTCAGTAGTGTTACTGAGTTGATTTGTTCTTGGTGTAACATTAACAGTTTATGTTGCAATTGGTGTCAGTAATTATACATTAGCATGGTGTGTTTCGTGTGTGAATATTTAATTTAAGTCCACAATGATTAACCTTTTTTCCTGTCCTCTGCTTAACGTTTGTACTTTTATGCGAGAGTCATAGTGTTGACAGTTTCGTGCAGTTTAAGGTTATGGGGATTTGTGCTCTTGTTTTTGTTTCAGGGAGCAGCCAGTAAGGCAGCATCTACAGAATGTGTATGCATGTTTGACATTTTCAACTGCTGCAGCTGCAGTTGGTGCATATATTCATGTTTACACCGACTTGCTGTCTGCTGGATTTCTTAGTGCATTTGGAGCAATGGGGCTGCTGATGCTTTTGATGGCTACTCCATATAATGGAAAAAATATGCAACTTCGATTGGGTTATCTCTTGGGATTTGCGTTTTTCTCAGGTACTGTATTCTGTGTCATATTTAATTGGTTGGTGTCCACATTAATTTGTATGGCCTTAAATACAATAAGCGTCAGTGTTTCACTGTATGGAACGAAGTTAGAATTTTAAACTTTCTGTGATTATGGCCCACAGGATGTCAAACCGTGCCCAGTTATCAGTCCAGAAAGGTTACATCTACCATGCCCCATCCCTCTTCACCTTCTGCATCCTTCAATAACTCTTTTTCATCTGTTATTTTTCCTATAATTTAGTGTGCTTGAGGTTTTGGTCTCTTATGTATAGCAGTGATTGGGAACTGCACCACTTTCGGTACCTGCCAGAAATTGGTATTATCCTGTTGAAATTTACATCAGTCGTTTCGTCAGTGATTTGATTTAGATCTTTTACTTTCTGCCCTGCCTTTTCATACCTTTTTTCGTCAAGGTTGGGAATTCCCCCTTCCTATGCCCCATTCAAATTTTTCTTTCTGCCAGCATCCATTAAGTAATGTTGTGCAACAGATCATATATTTTTAATGTGCTATATGTGTATCAATGATAGTTTGTGTACACATTTTGTAAAATATTCATTGGATTTCATTCTGGTCCCAAACTGAATTGGGATTATTGGAGACCATAGTCTGAGAAAGTGGCATCATAATGCCGAACTAGTAAAATGGAAGAAACCTCAAGAAATACTTGTTTTTAGTGCTGGCATGTCGATTCAGGTTCTATTACAATTTAATTACTGCTTGAAAATGAAAAGTTTAGCGATTCAGTCAGCTGGGAGGAATGTTATAACAGAAACATGATCTCCCGTAGATCTGGTTACTATATTGCAAATGCACATTTTGATCTGTTGTTAATCTGCAACAGATAGGATGAGTAGGAATGAACGTTAGCGTTCTCGCCTCGCGTTCGGGAGGACGGCGGTTTGAATCCCCGTCCAGGCATCCAGATTTGCGTTTTCCATGGTTTCCCCAAATCACTCCAGGCAAATGCCGAGATGCTTCCTTCAAGAGGCCATGGCCGAATTCCTTGCCCCCATCCTTGCCCCCCATTCTTTCCCGTCTCTAAAGACCTCGATGTTAAAAAGAGACGTAAAGCAGTTGCAAAAAAAAAAAAAAAAAAAAAAAAAAAATATGCTTTACCATAAAGGCAAAGGATTTAAAATGAAATGCGAAAGTGTGTGTGTGGAAAAATGAGTTATTTGCAGAGATATACAAAATAGCTTTAAAAAACATTTAAATACAAAATGCAAATAGTTTTTCTATTTCAAATACAAAGTGGTTTGAAATGTTAGTATTTAAATACAAAATAGGTATTTTTAAAACATTTTTACTATAATACTTTTTTGTTCACTTTGTTATTTATTACACTTAATCAATTAATACTAATACTCGTTCAATTAATACTAATACTCATTCAGACAAGTCGGGTAATATCTAGATCGCGATACCGCTGCATCCACTTACCGCCTCGCAATGTAAACACTTCCCGATGGAGAGAATGACGTCACTGTTTCCTGGTGTGACGTGTTCAGTCTTCGATCGATTTGAGAATACAAATTAGGCCATAGAACGTAACCAATAGTAATAATAATAAAAAAATTAACGGATTGAAAAAGTTACAGAAAATTATTACTTGTACAATTAATAATATTAAAATATGTACAACATTCCAAACTGATAATTGATATCGTTCATTAGCGTTAACGTTATTAGTCACAATTCCATTGATTTTTATTAGCTTCCGTTCTTCTATATTTCCTCGCGTGGCTGAAATTGCTATTGAAATCATTGACGAAATAAAAACAAGATTTCATCAATAACAGTTTTGTTTAGGTTGAAACGCAGCCTGGACCATACTTACACTAATAGATGCGATTTGGAAATTGGGTTTCGGCAATATCGTGTGGGACGGTTACGTTTTACTATGGTCCAGGCTGCATTAAGACGTAATTGATATTAAGTGATGGATGGATACGAAAGAAATTAGGTATCCGCAATAAGGTGTTCGATAGTTAAGTTTCAGGGTGGTCCAGGCTGCATCAAAACCTCATCGCAAATGAATTTATTCTTGTACTACTGGTGCAAAATTAACGATTTCTCGATATGAGACATTTTAGTGATGGACTACTTTCTGTGGAAGGCCCCATTAGTGACATTTAAAGCTGCGAGCGGAACGTATACGTCACATTCAGCAAGGTAGTGACGTCATACTTCTCTCCATACGGAAGTGTGTACACCGCGAGGCGGTAAGTGGTTGCAGCGGTATCGTGATCTAGATATTACCCGACAAGTCGTCCTTCATGAAGCTTTCATATCATAAAGTTCTACTGGCGTAGAGCTAGAATTTTTTTTTTTTTTTTTTTAGAAGCACTTGGTTTACTATTGGATATTTATTTAAGCAATCTAATTTAGTATCATTGCCCCTTAAATACTGCAGCATTTCCAGGTCTATTGCAACATTTGCACTGACACCGGCTACAGAAGAATCTGAGCCCTCTGCAAACAAATAAGATTGTCTCTTACTTTTTTTCACATTTGGGTTATATATATTTTCACCATCTCCTTGTTCTGTAGTTAGTACTTTACCAACTAATAATTTTTTTGTGCGTTCTTTAATTTCCTTTGGTATCGATTGAGTTTAAAAAAAATAAGATACAGATGCTAATATGCTATTCTTTGCCTTGGTTTCTTCAAATTGGTAGTCTCACAAAAAGCCTTTTAAGGCTTCTTTTAATTTTCTATCAGTACATCACAGTTATTATCCATTTGTAAACTGCTTAGCATCCATTGCATTCTCATTCATTCCGGCAGTAAACATCCACAGAAGGTATCTTTGTCTAACCCGAAACTTCAGATGTCTTTTTACTGATTATGTATTCATAGAAAAAATTTCAGTTTCATTAAAAGTTGCCAAATCTAGTTTTCTTAATGTTTCAGTACGGTCTCCTTTAACGAGCAAACTTGAATAGAACTAAAATATGAATTGCATGTATTTAATTTAATAGCCATGGAGCACAAACCTCGGACATCGTGTTGGACACAGAAGTAGTGTATTTGCCAGTATACTGATTTACATGCTTTTGGACACCTTTAACTCAGATTTCAAAGTGCTTGACATTTTACAATTGACGCATCATGTAGTTTCAGTTATGTGTTGCTTGACATCTCGTCTGTAACTCCTGAAGAAATTAAATGCAGTGTGTGTGTAGTATATCTTTCATAATTTGGCATTTAATACCCCTACAATCTTTAGACGGTTCGAGAAACTCTGTAGTAACACTTCATCAATAACTTCATTATTTTCAGTGTTAGCTGAATCTCTATCACATATGTTCTCAAAGCAAGTTTCCCATAATTTTGAAAGGATTTTCACATAATTGATTCATGGTCAGTAAACATCTTCAGTTTTTGATAATTTCAAATCAAACTTGTAATGTATGCCAGCAATTAGTTCAGCTTCTGTATCAAATGTATGAGACTCTTTAAATCTCCAACAAGAAAGTGTAGCACTTTTTCTTTCAAACATGTTACGATAAATCCAGTAACCCATCATACCCAAATAGCTTGGATACAGACCAATTATCTGCTGTGGTGCATACAAAATTGGTCTCTTTTAAATCTAGTTTTGCATTTTCCTTGTATTCCATAAATTCTTCAGATATTTTTTAATCAACTGTGGCAGCACATAATTTTTGGTGGCAAGGTTTATTTACTGAATAACATCTGTAATTAGAGCCCTAAGTGAATCATTATCTACAGTCTCTAGAAAATTCACAACTAATGTGTCAAAATTAAGTGAATTCAGTAAGATAATCGGAGAACAGTATGTTTCATCAACATGGTTCCTCCTGTTTGTATTTTGAATTTTGATTTTGTAATACTCCTATATAAGTTCACCATGATCTTTTCTCTGAAAATAAATAGACCTACATAATACATACTTTCTTAAGCTACATTCACACATAGATACTTGTGCCGGAACTTGAGTCATAGCACTTCATGTTCTTAACTACCAGCACAACTGCATTAAGGCTCTTGGATCTCGGATCAAAATAACTTTTGGTACTGGTACTACAGAAGAATAGCTATTGCATGGTTCAAAAAGTTTGTAGCAATTCTAACATTTCCTATGAGTTTTGCACATATCTTGCAAACACATATTTGATATCTTTTAAACAATGCTTCAATATAAATTGAATGTATTTGCTGTCGCCTTGATGAAGAATTTTTTTTTCTGCCATTAAAACTTGTTAAATGTTTTACAAATTTTAATCTGATGATCTGGAAAGAATTCACCTAGCTTCGTACAACAAAGGCGATTAAAGGAACAAGTTAATTTTAAGTTGTGAATAAATGAGATGTGCAATAATAAATAAAATCTTATTTTACTTACATTTTAGTAACTTGCATCCATCGAGCAAACAAACTGGCGTAAAAATGACAAAACAAAATAATCACAACACACAAGTCTGTGGCGGCATTGTTAAATGTTGTAACACTGTCAAATTATCGGCATAACAGTCAGTTGTCATTTGACATTTGCTTGGTAATATTGCCAATAGTCTGAGTTAGTAAATCGATATTCGTGATATAAAATTAGTCTACAACACAAAGGTTTGCTGGATCCTCCTTGCTGCTGTCATTCCTTGGTATCTTTCCTTAAATTCAGTCTGATATTAATTCTCTTCCATTTAATTTGTGATGTAGTGCTTGCTCTGGAGGCAATTTCCCTACACCTCCATTTTTACCCTTTCTTTTTTCCACCAACTTTTGCCCTGATTTCAATTTCAATTTTTTAGCATTTTTTGGTAAATTTTCATTTCATTGGTAATTTGTTGTAATCCCTGACGCCATTCCCGAGGAAAAATCTTCCCACATCATTATGCCTTAGATTGCCAATTTGTGGTCATGGCCATCTTTTCCCCTCCATGAAATTCTTCCACCAATATCTTTCCATTCTTCATCACCGGTGTATGCTTTGTACACTCCTTTGACACTCTTCACCCTCCTGTCTTCCAGAGAGTCCTACTGCAGTTCTTTTATTGTATCAGTCACTAATTATTTTCTGTGGTAATTTCCAAAGACAAATCTAGCAGTCTTCCTTTGCAATTCCTGTATTTGATACATAAAATGAGGGTTCCATATTACACCACCACATTAAAGCAGTGGTCTGACCCAGTTGCCTTACTTCGGTACATCCACTCGTCAGTCTCTCAAAGTGAAGTATTTTGAAACCTTTTCCCACTACCTGTCCAATGTGTCCTGCCGAGATGAGTGGATCGAATTTCTTGATAAGGTATTTATATTTAGTCTTGAAACAAGAAGACCTTTCCCCACCTTATCAGAACTTTTTTTAAATTATTATTCCACATTTTCTGTCCTTTTCTAAGTGTGTGTGTGTGTGTGTGTGTGTGTGTGTGTGTGTGTGTGTGTGTGTGTGTGTGAGAGAGAGAGAGAGAGAGACTCAGATTTACATGCCCCCATTCCTGAATCGTTGTCAATATTGGTTTCTCCAAACCAGTTACTCAAAATCTCACTCCCTCCTGTAAGCACCTTAGAATTTGGGTAAATTCTAGTTTCCTCAGTTAGAGAGCATAAGGGAGGGAGTAAGTCTTCTAGTAAATATTAAATTTTTCAGTTGGTAACTACAGGATGTGAGAGAAACGATTCATGCAGAAGCCAGGGCACCAATGGCCCCGCTGTCGACGCGCCCTAAAACAATAACAACATGCAGAAGCCGATACTGCAAGCTAACTCAATAAATAAACCAATTTAAAAACAGTTAAGTCACTCAACACAAGTGCACTCAATACAAGTGCTAAATGAACAATTTATAATAATAAAGAGCCTTTAAACTAACCTGGAATAGGGTAATCCATTATTATCAAATTTTTAAACAATCGATTTTTGTTGCGTGATATCACTAATTCTTAACACTTTTCGATGCAGTAAAGTAATTTTATAATAATAATAATAATCAGAAAGAAACTTAAATTCACTAAAATTCAGTAGTTTCAGGCCGTGTAAATAGAATAAATAAAATTTTAAACACTTCGATAGACACTTACACTTTCAACATTTTTAATCACGTTTTCGATAATTGCCCGAACTAAAAAGTAAATTCCCTGAAAGAACAAAAATTCTAGTATAACATATTAAAGTTTCAAAACATTCCATGCAGCAGAACAATTTTTAAGTTATTTCGTCATAAACCAAAACGTGGTAGTTTTCGAAATTAAACTGTAATCAAACCAGACCACTTCCGTAAATAAAACTACTGTTAAAACACGTAACTAAATTAAAAGAAAATTCACATAACATCACTTTTTCGATATAAACAACAAATGAATAATTATTAAAAAGAAACAGGTTTTTACGTTATGGAGTCTCGACAATTCCAAACCCGATTTTTGTTAAATAGATTACTATGCTAATACACCACCGATATTAATAAAAAAAAAAACACCTTTGACATTAGGAGCAAACGTAGAACACAATGGAACTAATTTTATCACGATAATTTGTAATTCAGCAGGGTCGCATAAAAATTGCTCAAATTAACTTACATATCGGGGGTTCACCAACTATTTTTCGGAAACTTGTAACCATTGCGCACATAAACTTAATTCATTTATGAGAAAGCTAATTATTTTAGAATTTTAGCTAAATACTTTTTATAAACTTTAAAAGTCAGGCTACACTCGGTTCAATTTTGAACACCTTCTATAATCACATCTTTTTAGGCTACTTTTTGGTAAGCGGTGTATTACACCTATCACCCGGCTGAGGGTATATAGGGGACGTGGGAGCAATCTCGGCGTCTTTATCCAGGAACGTTGTGCGCAGTGGATCTGCACTAGTATGTTTCGTCATGTTGTGTGCTAGTCTGTTAGCCGGGTTGATTTCCAGTCGGGTTGAATTCGGAGAGGCATCATGGTTGAATTACTGCCATGTTGACTTTTTCTCGCCAGTGACTTTTATTTGCAGAGACTATGGACCGATAAATTTCCTAAAAGGGGTTAGTCGGGAAATTCTTCCTCTTCACGGCTTGTAATTTTTGAAAATGTTTAGTTCGATTGCCTAATCAACTGTAATTACTATTTTTCAAAATGTGACTGTTTAATAAACTTCTAATTTTTCATCAATGTAGATTTTTACATGCCTTCGTAGTGAACAGTAACCTTTCCTCAGCTTTTGGTTCAAATAAGCTTTGTGGCAGTCGGTAAGCTTCACAGTTGAATCATCCAGGTCATTTAAATTTATTAATACAGGTTCAGAACAACTTTCAACAAATTAAAATTCAGTTTAGGTGATTAAACCTATACTACACCCCTGATATACAGGTTTGATCCCTTGCACCCCCTCCCCCTCAAATCGTTAATAACTTTTTGGTTCTTTTTATCTGCCTTAGACACCCCCCCCCCCCCCCTTTTTCAGTATTCCAAGATAGGAACATAAATTTCTAGATGCATCCATCAGTTGTACCCCTGCACCAATTATATTCTTCATAAACTTAATTTTTGTGTTACAATAATAATTATACTATAATCAGTTTCTTATGTTCACTTGTGAATATATAATGCAAATGTAGATAAAGTACTGATGAGAATGGAGAGGATAAGCGGGATGGAAAAAGTGAGTATTGTTAAAGTGCTGGGAAGGGTTTGTGAGAGGAGGAAGGGGCACTCGTTGAGAAGGAGTGCCTTGGAAGGACTAATTGTGGGAGGAAAGTGGGAGGAAGCACAGGATCATTAATAAAACCAAGGGAAACAAATTATGTGGACCTGGAGAGGATGGCAGAAGACAGAGCATTGAGAGGTACCAAGTGAAAACCTGTCTTAGGGCAGAACACATGATAATGGAAGGAGTAGTAGTATGTTAAAGCAGGGCAGAATGAGGAACAAAAAGGTAGGAGACAATGTATAGACAAAAATGAGTATGAATGAAAATCTTTATGTAACAACTGGAAGTGCGAACAAACTGTAGAAAGCTGGTGAATCACCTGTATTTCTTTCTTTCACAAGAAACAATAGACGAACTCTAATGCTTTAAAACCCCAAATAATTTGAAATAGTGATTAACATACACCATGGGATGATGCACGTTGGCTGCCCATCTGAGATTTAAGCAGATTAAAAGTCCAAACTACACGATTGGTTTCTCAAACTACCAGGAACAGTCTTGCCACCTCTTGTTAGTTGCTTTGCAGGGGGGTGGGGGAGGAGATTTAAGACTTAGCATATGAAGATATAGTTGCCTTTTCATCTCCTTAGGAAAGTGACAAGGGAGTTGCAGTTGATAAAATTGAAATGATAAAATATTATGTAATTTTTCAAAGTGTCTCTAACATGACAGTTTTACTGTGAATGTAAAAAATTTATGGGTGGCATTTCTGGATCTGTAGTTAGGATTATTGGAATGAAGGATGGCATAGAAGAAATTGACAATGTCTACCAGTGAATTACAAGTTGTGTGAATATTGTAATTAATGTGGATGGGCACTTCTTAAAACTTAAGATGGGTGAATATAACACAAATTTTCAGCTCCAACTAGTACATATTTTTCAGGCTGGAGAACTTACTACTGCATTTCTAAAATAGATGATGCAATTTTGTCACTTGTAATACTTTAATCTCGAACATTCTTACCATTTACCTCTTTGAATTTTCAGGTAATGGAATGGGCCCACTTCTCGATGCTGTAATTGAAATCGATCCAAGCATCATTGTTACTGCATTCTTCTGCACATCTATAATATTTGTCTCATTTTCATTATGTGCAATGTTTGCGGAGAGGGGAAGATGGCTCTATCTTGGCGGAACCCTGCTGTCATTAGTCAGCACACTATTTGTGTTTTCTCTGATCAACTTGTTTTTGGGTTCATATTACCTTTTCCAGGTAAGAGTTATGAATAGCATTTTCCAACCAAAGTCTTAAGATATATTTAGTTTATTGATATGTTGGGTAAGGCATTTCAGAAGTGACAGAACTTTTTGGTCTGTTGTTCAGGTTTTGAGGGAATGGGCTTTATTTGCCAAAAATAAAATTGGAAGTTAAGTGTGTGTAATTATTTGTCAGAAATGGTTTTTCTATTCCAACCAGTGTTAGGGTACCATTTACATGTTACATTAAGATAATGTTGATATTTTTTTGATAAGAGCTGTTAAAATGTTTGGCAATGAAAATAAGGAAGGATAGGTAAAGTAACCATCATTCATCATAGATGAATGAAGAGCCACGGTGAATACACTTTAAAGTATTTTGGTTTAAACTTTAAGCATGATTAGAGGAGAGAGGGATCAGATGAGTATAAACTTGACTCAACTTGATGAAAGAAGAGATGAACATTAGGGAGCAGTAGACTTTCTAACTTGTGGGTAAGTATACTCTATGTAAAAGCCAACGCAAAGTATTAAAATTAAAATATCATTTGGATTAGAAACATTAACCATTAAAATTATATATAGTTACATATAATAAAATTGATATATTTGCTGATAGGGTCTTACCTGAGGTTACAACTTGGGCAATGCTTGGTATCGGAGATATATTGATAGAAAAGTTGCGTTTCAGAGGGGGTAATGTTCTTCAGGTAAACTGAAAGCTCTCACAGGTTGTGAGAAATTGCGTTGGCTGTCACCAAATTGCTAGTGTAAATTATTTGCTTGTGGTGTTTCCTGATGGACAGTTGGTTAGAGGTGTATAAGAAACTGTGCACTGAAGACATATAAATTACTAAATGAGTTTTGTATTTGTACATTAGTACTATGTCCAATAATATGAAAAGATTCTCCTGAAGTAGGATGGAGTCAGTAGTGGTGGCCAGATGCATGTTTCAATTTTTGCAGTGAGTCTATTGCATAGAAAATTCTAGAAGAAAGGGAAAGTTTGTTGGTCAAGGTTTTCTTGAGTTTGGGTAGTCTGCTGAAGGAAATGCTGGCAGGATTTAGAGAAGAATGTGCGTTTTTTGGGAAGGAGCAGAGAAGGTATCTGGTTAATGAACTCAAAACTAGGATAGAACTGGGCAATGAAATTGGGGTTGTAAGCATTTGAGGGTGTAGAGTGAGTACTTGTGAGAAGGGGTTTGTGGTGGTGGGGGGGGGGGGGGGGGGTTGATGTGTGGAGTGTCGAATATAGGTACCGTTATGAAAGTTTTCAAAGCCTAGGCTCTGTAGTCAATGTGGTCCAAGAATGTAGTGGTTTAGCCATTATCAGCTCCCAGTTTGATAGAAAATTTTATAGTGTTTGTTGGTTTAGATTACTGGAACAAGTAAAATGATTCTAAGTTTGGTGAACCTGATTTAGAGTTTTGATCTGTTTGTACATTAGACAGTAGTTTTTTTATTTAGGACCTTGGTGAACATGATTTAGAAAAATCGATCAAATTATGATTGAAAGTGGCTATGTATTTTCAGAATTTGCACAATATCTAAATCTGTACTCCTGATATCATTTGAAGTATATTTAGACATCTGTTATTTTTTTATTTCCAGGCATCACTTTATCTTGGCTTAGTACTTATGTGTGCTTTTGTGCTATATGATACACAACTGATAATTGAGAAGCGAAGAAATGGTGACAAGGACTTTGTTGAACATTCACTTGATTTGTTTATTGACTTCATTGGTATTTTCAGACGGCTGGTCATTATTTTGACCCAAAAGGTAAGTCTATTACAAGCATTTATAATTGAACCTATTTTATATGTGTTCAGTAATTAGTTTTTTAGCTCTAAAGGTGTTTAGTATGAGATGTAATTAATTTTTATTTACATAAAATTTTGGTTTTCCACTTAAGGGCTGCTATTTATATTTCTGGCCTTTGCAACAATAAGCGTTGCCAGGTGCCATCTGGAGTTTCCATTTGAAACATTTACATTGTTAAACACAGCCTTATTCATTACAATGTTATTTGAGTGTGATTTGTTGTTTACAGTAACTTAAAAAATTCATCGGGGGGGGGGGGGGGGATGGAATTAACTCTAACATTTTCGTGCGATTATTTTTCACAACTTTCGATGTGGATAATCAAGACAAGACTGCAGCGATGAACTTAAATCTTTATATGGCGATAAAGCACCATCATATTGCACTGTAAACTGGTATATTAAGTTCAATTGTGGCCGAAGTTCGCTTCAGGATGAATTCCGTCAGGGTCATCCAAAATCGGTTGTTGTGCCAGAAAACATTGCTGCTGTGTGTGAACTGATAAAACTAGATCGTCATGTGACATATCGTAAGATTGAGGCATTAGTATGACAAGCATCAATAAAATATTGCATGATCATTTGGCCGTAAAAAAAAGATTTGTTCGCGTTGGACCCCGCATAATCTGACAAATACTCAAAAGGAAGCTCGTGTCGATTGGTGCAAGGAAATGTTAAAAAAAAAAATACGTTCAAGGTGCGTCAAAGGCTGTGTATAACATCTACACAGGTGACGAATCAACGTTCTATGCATGTGAACCTGAAACAAAATGGCAAATGACTGTATGGGTCTTCAAAGATAAGCCAAATCCGACAAAAGTTATTCGCGGAAGAAGCACATCGAAGAAAATGGTTGCATGTTTCTTCTGCATTACCGGTCACGTGTCATCAGTGGCTTTAGAGCGACGTAGGATGGTCAACTCTGAATGGTACACGGCCATTTGTTTACCAGAACTTTTTGGAGAAATTCAGATAAAGTCGAAGAAGAGGCAAATAATTCATCACGACAATGCGAGCTGTCACACATCGGCTCAAACAAAGGAATTTTTGACCAGTCAAAACATTGAATTGATGGGTCATCCACCATACAGCCCTGATTTGGCACCTAATGACTTCTTTTTATTCCCACACATCAAAAACAAATTACGTGGTCAACGATTTTCGACACCTGAAGAAGCAGTTGATGCATTCAAGACGCATGTTCTGGAGTTACCTCCAACCGAATGGAAAAAGTGCTTCGAAAATTGGTTCAAACGCATGCAAAAGTGTATTGATCTTCATGGAGTATATTTTGAGAAACAATAAAACCAATTTCGATCATAAATATTTATTTTTTCATTATTAGGTCAGAAATATAAATAGCAACCCTCATACTAAATCTTGGCTCTGAATATTGGGCAGAGAATCTATATATATAAAAACGGATGTTAGTGCATACACTCTCACACACTCTCTCTCTCTTTGAAACAAAGAAAAATTGGTTTACAGGAACACAACCTCTCCCCCTTTCAACACTCTTAATTTCTTTCAATGTTCTTTATATGAAGCTACAGTTTCTATTCAATTTTGAAGGAGCTTTGCACATGTATGCGTAAAAACTAATTGAAAAATACTGTCTACATTTGGTTTGCAAAAGTCCAACTCTCTCCCTTTACCCCCATCCCTCATAATTTCTAATGGTTTTTATACAAACTTAGTTTTTACTACGTTTCAATGAAACACTTGGACACTTGTACTTTAAAACAGTGAAAAATATTGTCAACATTCTGTTTACACAAACCCAACCCCCATTTAATTTTTCCAAATGTTCTTTATTCAGAAGCTATGGAAGGAACCTTTAATGCTTATACTTTAGAACAAAGTGAAAAATACTGTCTACATTAGGTTTACTAAAAGTTGCCCACTCTCCCCCATCAACCTAATTAAACAAAATTTATGCTTGAAACTATTCAGTTTGTTTTTGCAAGTATCTCAAACAGTAGGGAAATCGGCCAAACTGGATAACAATATTGACAGCCCATTACATTTCATGTCAAATTACGTTGGGCTGATTATGATTACAGTTGCTGACTAAGAAATTTGAGCTTTAAATTTAAAAATTGTTTTTGTCGGCATTACATAGGTTCATCCACTTAGAAAGAAAAATAGGTACTGCAGCACATAACAGGCAAAGCTAGTATTAATATAAAATCATTGTAATTACATGTGCCAAGAATAATGCAACAGCAGATTTGGACATGTAAATAAAAAATTCTGTGTTGTTAAACTGGTCCCTATGCAAGGGTGGTCATTGATTTTTAAGGTCCTCTCTACTAAAACTATCAATGTCAGATCCCTTTCGTGATAAATATCTAATAAAAGACATAAACATTTTGGAAGAAAGGTCTTTATAATTTGCTTTCTCTGCTGTTGAATTTTTCCTTTTTTCCCCCCCTTATTTACATTTCAGTCTATTGGCATGTTAATTTCATCCATTCCCATGATTTGAGAAACAATGTGATAAGTTTTATACAGTAGAGCTACATACAAAATAATTTAAAACTCACGGTTCTTTATTAATGTGGAACGGTGAGAGTACAATCATAGATTTTTTTATTTCTCAGAGTATTGTAAGAGTTGTAAATAAGATACTTGGGTACAGTATTAGCTGTAAAAGTTATTAAAGGTGAGGCTAAAACAATGGACAATTTTGATGGCCAGATATCTCCTTACATTGTCATTGAAGATCTGTTGCCAAAACTAGAGTTTTACTTACTTTGAAATTTGTGATTCGTCTTTCTTGTGACAAAGCTGTTCAGTTAAAAATAATTTAAAATTGTCTTCCATAGACCAAAATATTAATTTTATGCTCTACCAATGAAGCCTGTTACCATTGTTGGTGTTATTTTTAGCGAGATTCAAAGTAAGCTTGAATTATCCAACTGAAATTTTTCTATTAATTGACCTGCTCTATATCCTTGCTTATATCATCGTCTGTAGTTTGGCAACTTGATTTGGTATTGCTATAGCCTTTAGAACATGCCTTCTCTGTAAAACATCAACATTTCGTTTTCATTTATTGATTTCAGTTTAAAATGCACATAATTAATACATGGTGAAGTTAGTAACTTGGTGGATTATACCAATGCGAATTTATGGTAAAAAAAATTTAAATATTAGTCTGCATTAAATGATAGTGCACTCTCCTACTCTGATGACTAAGCAACATTTGTAACAATAGCTACATCATACATACTTTTACTCTTAAAATAGTTTTTCCTTGAACTGGTAATATAATTGTAAGAAGAATGTTTTTAAAGTACTAGCTGCTGCCAACGTGTTTGTAAAGAATTTGTATTGACAGCGTAGTGTACGATGGGAGACTCGATGCTATTACCACACACAAACGCCAGTCATCTGCACTAAGTAGTACAGGCATTTAAGTAAAATATACGGACACACGTTTTTGTTCGAAATACGAAAATATCCTTGATTGACCACTTTCAACCACCATATCTCCCACACTCCCACAGTTATCGAAGTTCGGCCAACGTTGTGATTGAAGAGTGACTCTGTACTACTACCACACACAAACACCAGTGATCTGCGCTAGATAGTTTTTGCTGAAAAGTGATACACCATGACACATATCTCTTTGGTAGAAATATGAATGTGGTGCAGGTCGACCACTTTCAGCCACCACATCTCCCACACCTCCATAGCTACTGACATCTAACCACCATAGTGCACAATGGGAGATTCGATGTTGTTATCACACACAAACATCAATGGTCTATCCTATGTAGTTTTGGCAGGAAAGAGAAGTATAAGGTTACACAAGTCTTTGGTCGAAATATGAAAATGCCCTGCATTGACCACTTTTAACCATCATATCTTCCACATCCCCACAGCTGTCGGCATTCGGCCAACGTTGTGCATGACAGGAAACTCCATGCTACTTCCACACACAAACACCAGTGGCCTTGCTAACTAGTAGTGGCTGAAAAGTGAAATATGGGGAAACACATGTCTATTTATATATATATATATTCTGAACTAAAGAAATTGGGCGCTTGTGAATCGCTGGACCATTTATCATTTATTTAAATTCTTCACTTCTGAGATTAACCATACATTACATGGTATGATACAATGTGTATCTGCTCAGGACAGCCTGAATAGATTTTCCCCACTTTAATTTGTAATGGAGTGCATGCTCTTGGTGGCAGTTTCCCTAGTAGTCTAGTTACCAGTTTATCATTTATCTTATGTCCTTTAAAAGTAAATTCCCCCATCCATCTACTTTATCCTTTTATGAATTTTAATTTTAAAATCTTTCAACATTTTTGGTATATTATTTATTGCTTCCCTTGGTAATTTATCCCGATTCCCTTACTTGCTAAAGAAAATTTTCCACTTTCATTATGCCAGGCTGTGGTCAGTCATCTTTTCCCTTCCATGTACTGATTAGAAGCCTTGGACCAATATCTTTCCAAGGCTCATTGCCAACATACACCATGTATACTCTTCAGCCTCCTCTTTTTAATTACTCTTAATCCAACACCTTTATCATATCACTTAATGAGTACCGTGGGCAAGACACTCTTAATTAATCTTATTAAAAAATGTTAGCCCGTTGAGGACGACATGTGGCTCAAAAATGTCATCTTCCACGTTTTGTGCTACCACCTCGCTTCTAGATGCAATAGTATATCTTTAATAATTAGAGATATTTGGCTTTCTCTAAATCCATTATGACAATATCTGTGATTTATTTGCTCACACTTATAAAGCCAGATATAACAATACTATTGATTTCCATAATTGTTCAAATACATCTACCATGTGCCAATACAATCTCTGTCATTACAATTCTTATTCTCATGCCTTCTTGTCCAGTCTACTTTGCTCATACAGTATTACCAACTTCAAATAAAATGTAACAGAATACTTAAAATTGCCACATGTTCTAAACATCGTACTATACTATGAGGCCCTCTTTAATTATTACACATTTACATTATTATTTTTAAATGCCTGCTAAAGTGGGACTTCACATGAGTTAATTTGCACTAACAGCTCTAACTGCCCTACTTTTTAAGCTCTCAAACTCCTGTATTTGAAGTTTTGTGACCCAGTTCCACACTTCTCTGGCACATCTCCTTATTACTCTTTCCAATAAATGAAGTATTTTGAAAGCTTTACTTACCACCTTTCTAGTGTTCTATGCAGTTGAGTTTCATGTAATGTTATGCTGAGAAATTTACACTTCAAATCTTAAACAAGCAATTCTGCCCTCACCCTATTATGATTAACAACCTTTAGTTTTGTATTTGTACCTAATAAGCTGACTCTTCTTGGCATTTATCTTCATTCCAGGTTTATCTACTCAATTGAATAATCTGTCCAGGTCACCCTGTTGAGTCTTTCTCATTTTGATCCCATTATATACTACTTTATCTGTAAACTACCTAAATTCAGACTCAACCATTAACACAATCATTAGAACCATGAATGGCAGTGGTACCAATATATTAACCTGTGATACTCCCATATTTATTTCCATCTCTTTTGATACTGTAATACTTTGCTTTCTTACTTTTTAAGAATTCCTCTATTCAGGAAGTATTTTTTCATCCACTCCTTTAATTTTAACTTTTTTTTTTATATCATTTTATGGCTAACTCTGTCAAATGTTTCAGAATGATCCAGTGCAGTCTCCATTTCATCCAAAATATACTGCATATTGCCCACCAATGGAGATGCACATGGGAATAGCGTGTACTAAACCTATGTTGTCAATTTTCAAACCAGTTTCTTTCCTCTGAGACATTTCTGTTGTGGTTGTATACTATTTCCTCCTCTCTCTCTCTCTCTCTCTCTCTCTCTCTCTCTCTCTCTCTCTCTCTCTCTCTCTCTCTCTATCACTGACGTCAAACTAATGGGCCTGTAATTTTTTTCCCCATTGTTATCCCCTCCATTGTGAACTGGTACTGCTATTGGTCTTTTACAGTTCCCTCGATCTAAATATTTCAAGGTAAGATACAATATCATATCCCATTATTTTTAATACAGCTGTCATGACACTGGTCATTTGTGCTTTTTCTGCCATCTTCATTCCTTCAAAATTTTCTCAGGGTCTCAAATTTTGTAGTTCACGTTTGTCTACTTTCATGGAGAAGCTCCTCTGATTTACTCCCTCCCATCCCATGATAGTCCCTAATGGTCTAATTAAACCAGTCACTCAATATCTCTGCCATTTTCAAATCATCTGTAACTAAATATCTTCCATTCCCCTCAGCTTTATAACATAGCCATAGAAATTTCTAGGTGTATTATTCAGTGGCCCCTTCACCAATAAGTTTTCATAAATCCATATTTAGGTTCTCTTTTTGCTACTATCAACGCCTCGTTTCAAGTATTCCAAACTGCCTTGCTGTCTCCCAAAAATTGAATTTTAGACGAGAGAAGTGCACAAATAGACTTAGTACTAGTTGGTAGGAATTTCCGATTGAAGGCTTGATTTTTAGTCTTATCTCAAGCTGTTATATTTCTAATATATATACATTGCTTAGCAAATATTAAAGTTTTATTTGTATGCTTCAGGAACAGAAGAAACGCCGCCGAGACTGAGCTTTCCCTGAACTGTACAAAAAGATTATTTTCATAAGCCTGAGTATAATAAACTAGGATTGTTCATTTATTAAATAAAATAGGTCATAACAATATAAATAACTATTCAATTTATAATAAGTATATGCAGAAATTGATGTAATCAGGGGGAATTGTAGTTAATCATTTTTACACAAATTATTGATAAATATCAAACATCTTTTGTACATTGTATAGCCAAAATTCAATAAATCGTATCAGTTTTTCAATTATTGCATTTAATGTATTTTTCCCCACCTTGGGGGAAAAGGGGCAGGGACACAATTTTCATGATACTGCAGTTTTGCTGTTTATACCTGAAATTATCTTGTAGAGTAATGAATGTAAATTCAACATTATCCATGTAATATCATATCACCATCCATAATTTTCATTGTGCTTCGTATACGTGTGTACAAAATATTTGAGTTTTGATTGCTTCTATTTTTTTTTTTCAAATCTTCATAGCTCATTGTTTTCATTTTTATTATGTTATCAACTGAGTTTTTTTGATTAAATACTTAAAAATATTTTTTGTGTTTTTCTTACTTCCCATCCTGATGTCCTTGAGCTCCTGAAAATGTTTAACATTTAAATGCATATTTCTGATGGCTTTGTTGCAAATGAAATATAAGGTGGTGCTTAAAAAATTTGTAGACACAGCATGTCAACAGAGTATAATTTCCTAATGTCTCTTTCTCTATACTATAAGTTTTGTATAGCTGGTAATGGTGGCATTATCATTATAGGTATAATATAATATGATAGCACAATTCTTGTGTTTAACACTAGCTTTGTGGTGAGTATTTTCATTTTGATACTTTGTATAAGTGAGGTATCCAGTTTTGTACTGTTAAATTAGGGCAATAAATTGCTGCTTAATTTCTTAAAGGTAATGGTTTAGTTTGGTTAAGGAAAGTTGAGTTGAGAGCAAAACTGTGGTCAAATGCTTGGGAATTTTCTTGAATACTCTCCATAATTCTTCTGCCTATCAAATCGCCCCTATTAAAAATGAAAACATATTATATGCTCTTGTCTTTATAGTAAATGATTGTTTCTTAAGTATGGTTATTAAAATAAATCGTTAATTTTGAGGTGTCCGTTATTAAAAAGAGAGAGAGATTGTGATCACTGCACTGGAGAGATGTCTGGTGCTCTAATTTAGCGATTGAGTTGTCTGTTGGTAAACTATTGTGCTACAATTTTAATTTCTTTGAGTAAAAATTTTTGATTCCTTATTTCCCTGTGTAGAATATTAGTTATGTTGTTAATAGATTCAGCTCAAGTCTTTCACATCAATTTCAATTTTCTTTGCCATCAGTGTCATGTACTATGTAAATGACAAAGGATAGGGAAAATCACTCGTCACTCACCAAAGTTGAAGCTTGCGACGACTGAAATACTCGAGACAAAAACATTTACAATATTTCGGTTTTACACCTTATTCATGTGCTCGGGACAGTCATATGGTTTTGGAGGTGTGCACACGTTGAAGTTTACCACATCTCTTTATTTATATTGCCTAAAAGCAGTTTCCTTTTTCATTAATATCATTACTGTGTGAAGATACCTTCCCTGTCCTTCGATTGTACCACCTTAAACTCTTTCAGATTCTCACATAATGCATATTATGAACTGTCATCTGTAAATCCAGAATGGTCTACTATGTGGTAAACTTAAGTTTGTGCACACCTGAACCATATAACTGTCCCTAGCACATGAATAAGGTGTAAAACCCAAATATTGTATATGTTTTTGTTTGTCTCATATGTGTTTCACTCGTCTCAATCTTCAACTTTGGTGAATAGTTATTTTCACTATCTGTATTTATGTCTATTAAATATCTCTAACATATCCACTATTGTGTGTATTTTGATAGCTGATAGGGATTGACTCCAACATAAGGTGTAACATTTGAAATAATAAAAATTAGTAACTGCTTATTATTGCTTCACAGGAACTTATCATTACTCTAATATTCCAATAATCATAATTGTTATATGGGATTAATCAAAACATAGTAATAAAAAAATTCTTCCTCACTGAACCCTCTAAAATATTCTGTTATCAACATCAATAGTTTTTCTGGATGATCAGTTTCCTATTCAGCACAATGTTTCGGTAGAAAAAACATACATTTTTGGGTTCATTTCTGAGAAGTCCAATAAGTCAGAAATGTTTCTATTTTGAATTTCTAGCTTCTCTAGTTTTCTTGATTCACGAATACTGAGTACACTTATTGGTTTTCTTTTATGAAATACTAAATTTCCATTGTTAAGCTCACTGAGACAGTTAATCTATTGATCCAGTGTTTCAAAGAAAGCACTAGAAACAAAATAAAGATTCCAGTACTAAATTCCTCCTAAACCTTTCCAGTAGGTCAAAATGACTATTCCATAAAAATTCTAGTATATAATTTTCATAAGTTACGCTACACTCAATCATATCAAATGTGGCGAGGATATCTAGCTGGAGCAGTAGGTCAATGTGGTATAAAGATGAATACAAAAAAGTCAGTTTATTAGGAATGAAGATAACTTTATAAGCTGGAGAATGAATTGATTATTGAAGAAATGTGTGAATATCTTGGCTTCAAATTTGTTGGCAAACTCAATTGGGTCAGTAGGTAAGGAGAAGTTTAAAAATTGTGTTATTGACTGGAGAGGATGAAGAAGGGATTTACAAGATAAACAAGGGAACTGGGGATTTTTTTTTTTTTTTTTTTTGCTGTCGTCAGTCTTTAGACCGGTTTGATGCAATCCTCCATCCCTTCCTATCCTGTGCTAACCTCTTCATTTCTACATACCCCTTACAATCCACGTCCTCAATTATCTGCTTCATATATTCTAATCTCTGTCTTCCTCTGCAGTTCTTACCTTCAACTGTTCCCTCCACTAACAAATTAATCAATCCAGCATGTCTCAAAATATGACCTACCAGCCTGTCTCTTCTTCCTGTAAGCTTCTTCCATAAACTTCTTTTCTCACCCATCATTTCCAAAACTCGTTCATTTCTTACTTTGTCTGTCCACCTAATTTTCAGCATTCTTCGGTAGCACCACATTTCAAATGCTTCAAGTTTCTTTCTTTCCGGTATTCCTAAAGTCAATGTTTCGCTTCCGTAAAGTGCTGTGCTCCACACATAGTTTTAAGAAGTTCTTTCTAATTCCTAGATCAATATTTGAAACTAAAAGGTTTCTCTTTTTCATGAAGGCTCTTTTTGCTAGTGCTATTCTGCTTTTAACATCATTCCTGCTTCGGCCATCGGTTGTAATTTTGCTTCCCAAGTAACAGAACTCACTCACTTCTCCTATTGCATCAGATCCTATTTTTATATTTAATCTACTAGTATTGGTATCATTTCTGCTACATTTCATTACTTTTGTTTTACTTTGATTTATATTCAGTCCAAAATCTTCCTTCAGTATTTTGTTCATGCCATTCAATAACTTCTCAATATCTTCAGCCCTCTCTGCTAATAAGACAATGTCGTCAGCAAATCGTAGCATACTGATTTTTTCTCCCTGAAAACTTATGCCACATGCAAATTTTTCTTTGACTTTCTTCATTGCTTCTTCTACGTACAAGTTGAATATTAACGGGGATAGACTACAACCTTGTCTCACACCCTTTTTAACTGATGCATGTCTCTCGTGATTCTCTACTTTTATCACAGCCACTTGATTCTTATATAGTTTATAGAGGATTCTTCTATCTCGATACTTTAGACCTGACTTCATTAAAATTTTGAACATCTTGTCCCACCTAACATTATCAAAAGCTTTTTCTAAATCAACAAATGCCATAAAAGTATCTTTGTTTTTCTTGATCCGCCCTTCAAGTATTAATCTTAAAGACAGAATTGCTTCCCTTGTACCGCGATTTTTCCTAAACCCAAACTGATCTTCACCTACTATCTCTTCTACTACCCTTTCCATCCTTCTGTATATTATTCTGGTCAGTAATTTTGAAGCATGTGATGTTAGACTAATTGTGCGATAATTCTCACATTTGTCAGCTTGTGCTTTCTTTGGAAGTGTGAAGATGATATTTTTATTAAAATCAGTTGGAATTTCTCCTGTTTCATAACTTTTTGATATCAGCTTGAATAATCTTTCGATTCCTTCCTCTCCTAGAGATTTAAGAAGTTCTGCAGGGATCTCATCAATTCCAACTGCCTTATTTGCTTTCAAGTCATTCAGAGCTTTATTAAATTCTGTCCTCAAAACAGGATCTCCTAAGTCATCCATGTTGACATCGCCTTCCTTTTCCAATACACTATTGTTCAAGTCGTCCCCAACATACAGTTTCTCAATGTATTCCTTCCATCTGTTAGCTCTATCTTCTGAGCTTAAAAGAGGTTTCCCATTCGGCAGCTTTAATGTTCATACCTCTTTTCTTCATTTCTCCAAAATTCTGTTTGATCTTTCTATATGCAACATCTACTTTTCCTGCAACCATTTCCTTTTCTACTTCTTCACACCTTTCTTGTAGCCATTTTTCTTTTGCTATTTTGCATTTCCTATTTATTTGATTTCTAAATTGCCTGTACTGCTCTTTTCCTGCTTCATCCTGAGCATTTTTGTACCTTCTCCTCTGATCGATCAGCTGCAAAATTTCTTCTGTGATCCAAGGTTTCCGGGCAGCTTGTTCCCTAAAGCCTAAGGTTTCTTTGCCAGCTTTCATTATTTCGGTCTTTAATGCATTCCATTCGTCCTCGGTTGAGCTTGTTTCACAGTTAATTCTTAGACCTAAGTCTACCATTTCTGCAAATTTTTCTCTTGTGCTAGATTGTTTCAGTTTATTCACTTCCAGTCTGTTCTGCTTATGCTGCTTCCTTATTCGCTTGAATTTCAGCCTGCACTTCATTACTATCAAATTATGGTCTGAGTCTATGTCTGCTCCTGGGAACGCTTTACAGTCTAGAACTTGATTCCTGAATCTCTGTTTGACCATGATATAATCTAGCTGATATCTGCCTGTATCCCCAGGACGTTTCCAGGTGTATATTCTTTTTGCATGGTTCTTAAACAGTGTGTTCGCCACTACTAGCTTATATCTTTCACAAAATTCTAGCAACCTGCTTCCTCGCTCATTTCTTTCTCCTAGACCAAAACTTCCTACAGTATTCCCCTCTTTTCCTTCTCCCACTATTGCATTCCAATCACCCATGATTATTAGATTTTCCTCCCCTTTCACATATTGGATTAATTCTTCAATTTCAGCGTATATTTTTTCTATTTCTTCGTCATCTTCCTGTGACGTTGGCATATATACTTGTACTAATGTGGTTGGGACGGGCTTAGTTTCTAACCTCATCAAAATAATCCTGTCACTAAATTGTTCATAATAACTAACCTGTTTCCCTACTTTCTTGTTTATTACAAATCCTACACCAGTGACTCCATTGACAGCTTGTGTGCTAATTATCCTGTGTTCCCCAGACCAGAAATCCTGTGCGTCCTTCCATTTAATCTCACTAATCCCAACAACATCTAACTTAAGTTGTTCCATCTCCCTTTTTAAGTTTTCTAACCTACCTGCCCTATTCAGACTTCTACCATTCCACGCTCCGACTCGTAGAATGTTTCTATCCATTCTGATGACTGCTCCCTGAGCAGTCCCCACCCGGAGATCCGATTGGGGGACTATTTTACCTCCGGAATATTTTACCCAGGAAGAAGCCATCATGATATATGTAATTTGAGAGGATTACATGTCCTCGGGATACCCTTTGGGTCTTTAATGCAGTGGTTTCCCGTTGCCTTCTGCATCCCCATGCCGTTGATCATTTCTGATTCATCCGCCTTTAGGGGCTATTTCCATCCCAAGGGCAAGAGGGTGCCCTGAACCGCTCCCCGCTCTTCCGCCCTCTTTTCAGAGGCCGTTGGCAAGCAGTGGGTGACTCCTTATACCGGGAATCTTTCAGTCGCCAGAGCCTCGTCCGTGCAAACAGGGTGCACCACGTGAAGGAGAGGTTGACATTTGGTTGGAAAAGACTAGTATAGTCTCTCCCAAACCCTTACACCCCAACTGGGGATACAAGCTTGGTAATACCATAACATGAATATGGTAGGGTAGCAAGAGACCCATATATTGTCAGATACAGGAGTTGGAAGTAGTGTAAAAGAGGGCAGCTAGAATTGTTTGTGGAAATGATTACAGAATTACAGTACTGACAAAGTAGTAGCTTGGTTGGCAGTCACTGAAAAAGTGGGTGAAGAGTGCTGGAATTGGTGTAAGGTGTATATTGGCCTGAGGCTTTTATAGCTATTGGTAAGATTAATATTAGTATGTGTAAGGAAAAAGATAATGATCAAAATAAGCACAATTTCAGGTGTAAGGGAGTGCTAATATTTTTGTTTACATGGGAAGTGGTATAAATCATGGAAATGCTGAACAATTTATGTGGAACAGTGAAAGAATTTGTAACAAAAGCACTTTAAAATGCAAAAGTGGGGTTATGTGCTCCATATTATTTGCATTGATAATTTAAAAATCTCTTATTTTATACAATGATAATGTGGATAGCCCCTTCATTGCTACTGATCCTTTTAACATCTGAAGCCTATAGCAGTTTCCCACACATATATGGATTGAGGCTGGATATAAGCGGTGGTTATTCCCACGGATCTCTATATGAATGCTAGCTATAGGTAACTTAAAGAATGAAAGGGTTAAAACCATGGCATATCACATTTTATTGGTTGATCATAATGACTTACTTAAGATCAAACTGTCAGCAAGTGAACAGCAAATTTTACAACACCTGGAAAGATTATCAGTATTCTTTTGGAATAATGACTGTCTGTTGTCTCTTTGGTTAGGGCTCCGAGAAACAAAAAATGTCAGGTTATGAATTGAAATGAATTTGTGATTTCAGTATTGCTAATGCCTTTCTGAAACTGGCTTAAGAAGGTAAAACAGTGTTGCAGGTTTGAAGCCAGCTTTTAAGCATGGTAGAAGCTATGTGGTGACTAGCTTGGGTTGTTAAAATTTGTGATGGGGCATTGCTTGCAGTGGGGAAATAGCATTGAAACTAAATAATATGTTTTGTTCTCAATAAAGATGAAGGTTTGATAATTGATCTGCTCAGTACCAACAGAACTGTTGGGAAAAAAAAAAAATTACTCTAGAAAATTTCAGTTAGCACAATTAATCAAGGGTAACTTGAAATTTGAATCTGGTAAGAATTATTCACTTTTATTTGTTCACTGACCAGCAAACATTTGAATAGAATATAAGGCTCAAAAACTTGTAAATATTTGCTAATGCCTGAATGAGATTTCAAGATTCATAAGATATAAGTACAAATTAGGAGACTTTAGAATGATGCTAGAGAAATTATGGTACAACTTTAATTTCATAGAAACGCTCATTGCAGATTGTTAGATGATGGTGTCCACTTTTGTGATGGTTTACTTTGAATGTTTAGGTCATTAAAATAGACTCTGTTAACCAGAGATTTAACTATCCTATAGTCAGTTGCTAATGTGTTCACTGCAAGTACTTTGCACATTATAAAATGAGCACCGTTCCTTATTTAATTGCTCCCCTTCTTTGAATGACCTTTAAATGCCCAGTGATACTTATTTAAACATACATTTTAACAATTAATTCTTATTGGTGCCCTTCTTGACCCAAGTGTTTAGCCCACTCTATTACACAGCTCATATGTTTGAACATTTGTGACCAATTTACTACTTACTTAAACAAGATATTAGGCACTAAGCCTTTGGCATGAGTCACCTTTTAGCCCTAGGAATGCTTCAAATACAAGCATAGCAGGTTGAGACCTGCGTGGAAAACCAGGTTGCTACTACTCGGAATAAATTTTGTGTCATAAAAGATCAGTTAAATTTGGATCCGTGGTACCACTACAAAATTAATTTAAAATAAAGTTGTCTCATTGTAAAGGTACACCATCAGTGAAAATGACACTGTAATACAATACAATGAAATGTAATTTTTTCTAACCAGCTGTACATTTAATAGCCCAAAATCTGGACACAAGGACTTCGTTCAACTACCAGCAAAGTCTTCAATTATGACAACAGAACTAACGGGGATCTTAGAAGCACTCAAATATGCCATAATTTCTCTCATTGAAAGTGTTGCGATTTTTATCTGACTCAAGAGAACCAACATGATCCAAGATTACATGACAATCGAGCTTGACTGGATCAAAGCACACTGCAATGTCAAGGGATATTAGATGACAGATTGATGTGCTAAACATGCTGCCCACAATAATGGAACACATGTTAAAATAATTCCACTGCTAGACTTGGTTGTTCAAATTAAAAGACATGTTCAGATTTAGTGGAACATGACATGAATGAGTTTGATTGCAAATAAAATGCAACACTATGGGCACATACGCCTGGAGATTCCTTCCCATCTGTCCATAAATTGACATACAGACTAAGTACCTGTATTACAAGACTAAACTGCAACCATGGCTGCATCAAGCAAACACCTTCACAGAACATATGCCACAGACACTGTTAAATGCCCTTGTGGGACAGACCCACCACCTGCCTGGGTGCAGATTGAATTAGATATCAAAGATAGCCTCACAAAAGCAGGACATATGCTGCTCATTTGCTCTGCTACACTTCTTGCATCACTTTACTACTGAGTAAGAAATGCAGTATTGATAAGTGGAAGTCAAGGAAAGGATTGAGAACAGTGTGGTTCATTATTCTAAGGCAAGTTCTCAAACTCATAGTTCCACGTAACCCTATGAAAGTTCCTAAACAATGGAAAACCACCTTAAAAAAACTGGTTTTTTATTTGAAAAAAAATAAGGATTTTTGTGTTAAAAAAAAGCAGTACAGTCACCATAAGCAATATGTTATTAATTAATTTGATGGATGGGCTTCTTTCTTCTCACAGGTTGAGTCAATTTTAGGACCAATTTTGCTCATTTTCAATCTCAATTCACCATGTTGGGTACTGCACTCTCGAGATACCCAGTCAGTTGCCATAATGTAAATCTTGTTGTGAACCCCCTGCGACCAATTGGCGTACCCCTATGGGTTCATGTGCCCCATTTTGAGAAACCCTGTTCTAAGGAATGGAAGTGTTGGTGGTTTACTGTCAGAATTTAAGGTGCTTACGGACAATGTAATGTTTTATAGTAGGAAGAGAGTGTTTGTGAACAGGTACAGGGAGATATGAACAGGATATCTAATTGATAGCTCAACATGGAATGAAGACAAAAGCCAAAAAGAATCTGGTTATTAAGCACAGAGGTACAAAAATAAAGATTTAAATGATTATAAGGTGGAGAAAAAATTTCTTGCTTAAGTTATGAAGCATAAATATTTTGACACATTATTTGACTACAAATAAGCTTGGGCAAGTGGAAGAGCGACTTTTCCATGTCATGCAATTATTGGAGAGGGTGACAAGGAGATGTAATGCGGATGTAAGGAAATGAGGATACCAGTATAGGAGATGCAGCGGAGGGCTGCTAGATCCTGTATATGAAAATTACTGTAAAAGGAAGAGTGCCACCAGAGCAGACACTCCATTGCAATTCAAATTAGAACATAATTAGTGACTGACATGATAATGGAGCTGAGTTGGGAGTCACTGGAAATTAGGGAGGTTGGGGTAGAGAGTTATAAGATGTGAATTGATCATGATACTGGGAGAAAAATTACGAGGTGTAGGGAAGAGATGACCACATTACCATAAACTAGTACCCAATTTCAAGCATAAGGGGATTGGAAAATTTTGTTTTGATTTAGGATTAGTTACCTGAAACAGTGAAAAAAATTAAAGCAAAAATTCGTGAATGGCAAAAAAAGGTGTGTTTGGAAATTGTAGCATGGACATATACTGTATCACAATTGATTAATAATTAAAGTAACTATACAAAACCTCAGAAAAAATAGAAATAGATTCAGTATTCACGAATTGAAAAGATTTTGTTTTTTGTAAAACTGCTTACCAAAATCTGAAAAGATATTTCAGAGAACATTTCAGCAAATAGAAGGATGGCACAAGTACAGTAGATTGACCCTACTGTACTTGTGCCATCCTTCAATAAAGAGAAGTAGAGAACCTGTGCTCTATGATAGGGAGGTGAAGAGGTTGGTAAGAAGAGAACTTAACAGAGTTAAGAGACAGCAAGTTAGAGGGAATGTTTAAAACAACTAAACAGGGACTCAATAATAGCTAAGAAGGTGGCTAAAGATGGGTTTATGAAGTGTATTGTCAGTGCAGTTGGACCATTGACTGATGCATCAAGAAATTTCCATGGCAATCTTAGAAAACTGAGCGGAAGAGAGGGTGTTGGGATGTTTATTGATAACCTCTTCAGTCCTGAGCTCATAATAAAAGTGCAAGTGAACTGCTATTGTGTTATTTACTTTGTTTTAATGCCAGTTAACAATGAATGACCATGAATATTTTTTTTGAAACAATAATTAATTTTTTATAGATGGTTTAAATTCGTTATAACATTAGTTTATAGTTTGTTTTTAACTGAGAAATGCCTATATGGATTTAATAAGTTATTAAAGCAGTGAAAACACTTGTAAAAGGAAAAAGATATGACCTTTATTTCGACGAGATATGCTGTACAGCTGCAGAATCCCAAGTTTCCAATCAGTGCTGCCAACTTGTGACTTTCGGCAGAAGATCGAACAAATGAGCTGTGAGAAGCACGGTGTGTGTCGTAGATGATACCACAGGACAGAAAAAGTTCCACTGAGCACTCGCCCGAGAAAAAAATAATACCTGGGGGTATCATATATGATACCTCGGGACTGAAGAGGATGGGGATGGAGAAGAAATTACTGAGGATCTGAAGGCAGAGATTTTAAGTAACTGGTTTAGTGATAGCATTAGGGACAATGAATCAGAAATGGAAAGATCTAAATTGGATAATGAGCTTAAAAACACAATTAGAAATGAGGAGACCAAAAAATTTGAAATTCATCCTGAGGATATCATGAAGGAACTAAGAAAGCTGAAAAAATAGAGAGGGGCTGGTGTCGATAATATTACTACGTATGTCTCAAAGGTAGCAAGATGTGACGAACCTAATGTTGAATTATTATTTAAATTGAGTCTGAATACTTGCTGCTTAGCAGAGGGCTGGAAAAGTGTGATAGTAGTGCCGGTACATAAAGACGAGGAGAGAAATAGAGTTAAAAATTAAAGGCCAATCAGTTTGACATCAGTAGTAGGTAAATTAATGGAAAGATTAATATGCAACCACATCAGAAAAATTTGTGAGGAGCGTAAGTGGTTTTCAAGTCGGCAACATGGCTTTAGGCAAGGATATTCATGCAAATCTCAGTTGGTGGGATATATGCAAGATATTTCAGATGAAATGTACAAGGAAGGCCAAATTGATAGTGTAGCACTAAATCTTTAAAAGGCTTTTGGTAGAGTGAGCCATAAAATGGTAGTAAATAAGGTAAAAACTATTGGAGTGGATGAGAAAGTGATTTGCTGGTTAGAAGAATTTAAAAAAAATAAAAAATGGTAAGTTAGGGTACAAAATGCGCTATCAAAAGAAGAGGAAGTAAAAATGGGAGTGCCACGGGGTAGCGTATTGGGACCATTGCTATTCATTATTCTAATGAATAATTGTGTCGATTATTTACTATCAGAAATTAGATTGTTTGCTGATGACATAATGCTATATACAAGGATAAAAACGGTAGAGGAGTGTAAACAGCTGCAGGGTGGTATGAACAGGATATTTGTTGGGTTGGTAAACATGGGATGAAGAAAAATGCAAAGAAGAGTCAGCTTACACAAATAAAAAACTAAAGGTTGATTATGATTAAAAGGTGGGGAAAGAATTGCTTGTTGAAGACTTGAAATGTAAATATCTTGGCAATACATTTGATAACAAGATTAACTGGGCAGGACACATTGGACAGGTGGTGAGAAAAGGTTTCAAAATTCTGCACTTGTTGAAGACAGTGATGAGGGGATGTACGAGAGAAGTGATCAATAATTTACGAAAAACGTTGAAATAATTTAAAGTTAAAATTTGTAGAGGGCAAATGTAGGTGGGTGCAGAAAAGGGGGAAGAAGGGTGTGCCATTGGACCATGTGATCCATTGCAATTTTAATTAAATTAAAAATTGAGCTGAATTGGGACTTATTGGAAGACAGGTGGAGGGTGACGAGAATGCTGGGAATGTACAATAGGGTCTCCCGAAAATATTTTTTTATATTTTCCGTAACACAATACCTCTTAAAATTTGCCTAATTGGTCGTAGAATACCAAAATGATTTTGAAAATAAAATAAAACTTTGTTTTTAGGATTCTACGGATCTACAAAATTTAAACAAATGTTTTTATGGTGTTATTTCGCTATTCTTAATTTCGGCTCCTGGACTAAATATAAAAAATATTTACTCTATTGTTCTATTTAGGCATAATACATACATGACGTCTCGATTTACATGCAACAACACATTACCGGCAACTTTGAATTTGTTAAGTTTCAACCTGCAAATACCATCAAGTTTCAACTTGTATTGAGGTAGTGTTGACTTGACTCGTGAGTGTTTTGTTCATAGCCAAAGTAATTTTAATGCTTTACAGCATTAAAAGTAACGCATTTTTATAGTACAGTTGCGATCATTAGAGTGTTACAAGTGGATTTTGTGATTTTTAAAGAACGAGTTCGAGGCGTAGTGAGACTACTTGTGCTATATTGAGACCATACAAAGAACTTGACGATCAGCAGCTACCAACTATAAGGGACGTCATTAAATTTACTCTATTTGTCAAGAACCACCTGAAATTGAAGTATAATGGAAATGATCCATCCAATTCAGGTATATATGCGATTGTTTCTGAAAATATCACCAATATTTGGACCAAAGCTTCGATTCCAATTGTATCTAAGGAACGAGTTACTCAATTACTTAAATCGTATTTCAAAAAGTACTTAAATTTTAAAAGATGCCCCAAAAGCAAACAAAATTATAGTTTTGAAAACAAACTGAACTGTATTTTTAGAGTCATCTGAGAAACTTTTTGACGTTGCTGGTTGTAAGTGCTCTTCATTTGAATCTTGTTCATGTTTGAAACCTCAGAAAGTTCCCATCGAGTGAGAATTTTTTTTTTTTTTTTTTTTTTTTTTTGGACAAAGAAATGACAGGAGAATGGTTATAAGCGGTGTTGATAAGAAAGAAATGTCTAGATTAATGAAACAGCAGCAGAGACGAATTGAAGAGTCAATAAGGGCAGCAAAAAGTAATGTTCTACTCAAGAAACCTGATTCTTCCTTAGCAAATTGTGAGTGAATCTTCCCCAGAAACGTATCCGATAACAGAGGCATCCCCGACAAATATGCCCTCGACAGAGACACCATCGACTTCAACAGCGAATCGGAATACTTTGCCATTGCCAACAGTTTCTAAGGTCTGTGGTAGATATGGTTTATCGATGCGATCCACTGCTGCTGCTGTTGCTTCTGCAGTTTTGGCTGACATCAGCATGGTCGCTACCAAAGATTTAACTCTGGTTACTAAAAAAAAACAAGATCCACAGAGCAGTATCTAAAGCCCGGACAGAAGCTTCAAATGATATTGGAGGTATTGTCATAAAAAGCATTTACTTTGATGGATGAAAAGACAAGACTCTGATAAATGAGAAAATAGGGGATCGTTACCATCAGAAAGAAGTTTTAGAAGAGCATGTCTCAATTTTAGCAGAACCTGGAGCAATTTATTTGGGGCACAAAACGCCAAGTAGTGGCACTGCAAAGGGAATTCTTACTTCGATCACAACTTTACTAGAGGATCAAGGTTGGAATTTAAATTATGTGATTTGCATTGGATGTGACGGAACTGCAACTAATACCAGTTGGAAGGGCAGCGTGATTCAGTATTTAGAGGAGTATTTGGAGAGATCGCTACAATGGTGTGTTTGTATGCTTCATGCCAATGTGTTACCTCTTTGTCATTTATTCTTAACCTTAGATGGCTGCCCTTCGGGTCCTAGAGAATATTCCGGACTTACTGGAAAATAATTAGCTGGTTGCGAAAATAAAACTATGGTGTCTTTTAGCGCGGTGGCTGGTAATTTGCCTGACTTGCCAAAAAATGTGATCACCGATCAATAATATCTTTATGATATATGTCAAGCTGTATCAACAGGTTCCTGTACTCCTGAGCTAGTAAACCATTAACCAGGAAAAATGACGCACTCGTGATGGCTTACTTCTGCCAATCGTATACTCAGACTTTACGTAAGTACCCTTAATCCATCAGAAAATTTGAAAATGTTAATCAACTACTTGGTTAAAGTACACGCTCCAATTTGGTTCTTAATCAAGCAAAAGACATTTTTTAAAGACGGAGCCAAACATCTTTTTCAATTGATTATGTAGTCTCGATTTTTACCTAAAAATCTTAGATCTGTTGTGGATTCTGTTTTCGAAAAAAATGCTTTTTTTGTGCACCCAGAAAACCTACTTGTCACTATGTTGTTTGATGATAGAGACCTCATTCAGGAGCTGGCATTGCGAAGAATAATAAAAGCGAGAGAAGCTGAAAGTAGCACGAAATGCAGGGTATTTAAACAACCAAAAATTAACTTCTCTGTTAAAGATTACACCGAAATTATTGTGTGGCACGAATGTCTGGTTACAGCACCGCCAGTTCTTCAAAATATTTCTAATGAGGACCTTCAAATCATGGCAAAAGATAAGAGCTTGGAAACGGTTGACTTTCCTTGTCACACACAATCGGTGGAAAGATGTATGAAACTGGTGACAGAGGCCTCACAAAGTGTAACTGATGCTACTTCAAGAGATGGTTTTATTAGAACAAGGTTGCTATCTCGAGCAGAAATGCCAAATTTTGGACATAAAAATAAGTTTAAATTCTATGTTTTTGTCATTAATTATAAGCTCTATTTTATTTATTTTGTTTCTTGTGTTTTGTTTCATTAATTTCAATAATAAAATACCATTTAAACTTGATTTTTTTTGTTATTTTAGGCATACATTTTAAGTCTATAAAAACATAAAATTTACAAAACTTCAAAGAGTTGTCAAGATGACAAGCATTTCTAGTTTTTTTACCTTTTCATAATCTGTGTTAAATAACGCAAATTTTGATACCTTTTGCAATAGTGTAGCTTGAAAAAATAATTTTTCTCATACATGGACGGGACAACCTAATGTACAAAGCATGTGTTGGTGATGGGGCTTGGAAGAAATATTAGTCAAAGAATTCGGAGTAGTCCATGGATGAGAAAAGATGATCACGAACCCAAGCTGGCACTTGATTTCATGCATAAGGGACTGGGAAAATTTTCTCTTGTGGATAAGGTTGTCAGGGATTGGAACAAAATACCAAGTGAAATGACGAGTTTCTATAATCAACCTTTAGGATGTTGAGGTGGGTGTGAGTAAAGAGGGAGAGGGATTGGGCTTTTGTAAATCAAATGTAGACAGTACTTTTCTGTTTGCTTTAAAGTATAAATGTGCAAAGTCCTTCAAAATCAGACTGTAGCTTTGTATAAAGATCATAGACAAAAATTAATGAGGTGGAAAGAGTGAGACTGGTTGGGTTTCTGAAAATCAAATTTAGACAGTATTTTTCTGTTGGTTTTAAAGAATATGTATGCAAAGTTCCATCGAAATTGGATGAAAATTGTCGGTGTGTATAAAAAAACATTGGCAAAAAAAGGGGGGAGGAGAGGGGTTGGGTTTCTGAAAACCGAATGTTTATTTTTCTGTTTATTTTAAAGTATACGTGTGGAAAGTTGCATCGAAATTGGATAAAAAATGTGGGTTCCTATAAAATTAAGGGCTGTAAAAAAAGGGGGGGGGGAGTGATTTCTTAGATTTTTTTTTTGGCCAGTAACTGTTGCATTCGTGCGCACAATAACTTACAAATGTTTCATCATAATCAGATGAATGGTATAGGAACGCATAAAAGATGAACAAACAAACATTCATTACATGGAAAAGAAAGGGAAAATACACCCAACACTCACCAAAGTTGAAGGGAGGAGGGCACAAAACAACACACAAACAAATAAAAAAATATATTTCGGGTGAAAACTCCTTTTTCAAGTTAACAAAGGAAGGTGGCTGGGCTTGCGCAAGACTTTCATTTGACGCAGCCACTCATAGAACGCAATAGACCGTCGAGGGTGGTGGGGGGAGCAACGATAATATAACCATGACTATAAGAAAAAATAATAATAGTAATAAAAAATATAAATAAAAATATATTTGAAAAATATATTAATCTGTTATGATGGGTGTATATGGGTGAGAATGGAAGATATTAACGGAAATTAAAGCCTGGGGGATGTCTAGTCTGCAGGATGTGTTGATATGCCAATTCCCACCTGCGGAGTTCAGATTGGGAGGTAGTGTCTGGAAGTAATCTAATGGCTCTGACTGTGAAGCAGTTATTAAGGTCGCGGGTGTTGTGAGTACTGGCATGGTGAACAACAGGGACGATAAGTGAACTTTCAAAAAATAAAAACATCATAATCCTCCCAGCTGACAAGCACCCGACCACTGTGGTCATTGTGACATATGGTCATTCCCTGATGCACAATTTTTTTTTTTTTTTTTTTTTTTTATAAATTAATAAATTATACTTGGAATAATTATATTAAGAAATAATTAATGATTTGTGTATATTGTTTTAAAAAATTTATAGTAATGATTATTTCCACAGACGGTATATATAAATTGTATGTTGTTAGAATAATATAAATGTCTTGGTTGTTTTTTTTTAGTATCTTTGATTGTTTAAAAAAAAAAAAAAAGATAGAGAGAGAGAGAGAGAAAGGAGAAAAGAAAAAACTAAAACTTAATATGTGAATTTGTAATAATTATTATTGAATTGAACTTTAAGATATGATTAAAAAGAATTGCTACAAGGTATATTCACCTGGTGTATTAATTTAAAAGTAACGAGGAGGTTACATATTGGCGACCCTGCCAGGATCTTACTGGAATCTTCTAATGTGATGATGCAATTAGTTATCATTGAGAAAAGTCTAAGAAACAGTATGCAGTACCGCATATCTCAACTACTGAAATAACGGAAAACGGAGGTAAACGGAACTTCTGATACGACAACTCGGGTACGTAGCAAAAGAAGCGACTACGGAACAGCGACGCAGTAGGCAAGTACTAATTTGTTCCTTGTTTTGGTCTGGGCGTCGACGTGCAACTACTAGAAGGATTGGCAGTTACAGTGGACAGTCGATTGATAATTAGGTTTGCTGTACTGAAATTAAAAAAAAAAAAAACAGAAACTGAACGTATGTTTAGATTGTTGAGTTCAATTTTGATTAAGAAACAGAGAGTTTTGTGGATTCAAACTGAATTAAAGTCAAATGGTAATGGAAGTATAGTAAAAAAAAAAAAAATAAATAATAATAATAAAAAATAGAATTATTGTAAAAGAATTACAGTAAAATGTCTAATGTAGAATTAGGCGTCTGTGGAAAACTCGTAATTTATAAGAAGTAAAAGAAAGGCATTAAACAAAAAGGGGGTAAATTTATTTTACAAGTAATTATATGAAATTTATGATTTGTTGTATATGTATGTGCATGTCTGATTTAATTTCAGCGCTGTTTCCGAGTGGGTTTGTTCTGTTGTGCATTTTTGGTATGCAATATAGAATTCTCAAAGAGTTTAGTAAATGAATTTGGTGTTCTTGGTCTCTTGTTGAATTAAGTGGAAATATTAACGGCGTTGTAAAAAGATTTTAACCATTGCTGTCTATTGTGCATTTTGATAGAGCAGTCATTGTAGTGTGTTAGCGGACTGATTAATTCCTCATTATAAATTTTTTTTGGTGCGGGTTACGTTAAAAAAAATTAGATATGGCAAACAATTGCATCACTTTAGTTAGAATGAATATTCAAAGTGATTTGGAAGATCCGAGTAATATGTCGGGGTGTTATTAGTTTTAATATTGGAGATGCGAACAATGATAGGCATGTTCAGATTGAGAATACTAGCAGTCCCAATGTTAATGTCGATCAAAAGGGGGTTGATGAATATTTTGAAAATAGCAGTATTAACAATAATGACCAGAATGGCGGGTTAAGTAACGAAAGTAGTATTAATGGGGGGAGAGAAAATTATGAAAGTAGAACGATCTCACCAGAATTATGTCAAACATCGAACACTCGAGAAAGGAGTGGTGATACCCAACTAATAATGTCCCTTTTAATGCAAATAAAAACAGATAATCAAGAAATGAAAACAAATTATGTCAAATCTAGAAAAATCCATTCAGAACCAGGCTAATCAAGAAAAAGCTATTCAGAAGATCGCTTTGAGTCAAAAGAAGACAGAAGAAGTGTTGCATGTCATGAGGGATGAACTAAATAAAATTCGGGAGAATTGGAAGCAAGAAGTGGAAGTTAAACTAATCAACTCGAAAGACGACGAAATATCAGAGTTGACTAAAATCGATCTGTTTTAGGATAGTTGTAGAAAGGAGGAAGTTTTGTTTAAAAAAATTCAAGCGGTGGAGAAAAACAGTTTAGCAGAAGATATGTTCAGAGAAGAAGAATTAGATAGGAGTAGTACAGGGCTACCGTTAGATGTTTACGTAAGTGAAGAAGATATGTCAAGCTGCGATAGTGCAGAATATGAAGAGGAAAGTGACGGAGATGAAATGAGAATATTGTATGTAAGATGTTTTGAAGGAGAAATGAATAATGCAAGTGTATCTCAAAGAAGAACACTTGATGATATGATAAATTGTAGCAATAGTAAAATGAATGTATCTGCAAAGCAAGATAATATCAACTTCGCGACGTATTTTGAATGTAACAAGGTAGGAGAGGACAAGGAATTCTTGGTCCAAGGCACAAAGCCGGATAGCCAGCATTGATTTGAAATAAAATTTTTAAAGGATGGGAGAGAACAATTAATGAACTTGTGCCTTTTCAGGGTAATGGTAGGATTTTTTTATAATCTTGTAACCATGTTTAGTGTTAGGAAAGAAGTATTATTTCAAAAAAGAGAGTTGTTTTTTGAGTATGAGTTTACAAGGATAGATTGGAAACACAGAAAGAAGCATTTTCATTAATTCTGAGGGGCGAGTGAACTCGCTACCTTGTACTACGTACAGATTTATTTTTCGCATTACAAATATTTTAAATTTTATTTCAGTTGTGTTTTCCTTGTAGTTAATGTTCTTACTTGACAGTAACAAGATTCTTCGTATCTTCGTTAGTGAAAATAAATGAATGAATGAGTGCTGAAAAAATTAAACTAGTCTATAAAAGCATGAGAGTTATAAAAATGTATCTCATAAAATTTGGGGGAATGCAAATTTTAGAAACAATTTTGAGCAGAGGGATATATCAGGTAACAACATTATCTGACTATTTTTTTAAGGAATGTAGTGGTCCTAAAATTGTATAAATATAAATGAGCAATGAAGTGAGAGTGTTTAATGGTCAGCATAAACTGATAAACAATTTTAGTAATGAATGACCTGACAAAAGACAGTGAAATTTATGATAATTAATTATTTTATGTTGTGTTACTGAATGGTGTGTTATGGGTGAATAATTTTGCAGATGGTTTGAACATTATTACAGTGCAAGAACATTGTAAAATTATGTGTAATTTACATCTTACAAAAGAAATGAGAATGAAAAATGTGATATTGGTACATCTCGGCAAATAAATGCTGCGCTGTGGTAATAGAAAAGTAGTTGGCAGCATTAATAATGCCTCGATGTGGGGGCATATTGTGACATATGGTCATTCCCTGATGCACCATTTTTTTTTATAAATTATGAAATTATACTTGGAATAATTATGTTAAGAAATAATTAATGATTTGTGTATATTTTTTTTTTTAATTTATAGTAACGACTATTTCCACAGACGGTATATATAAATTGTATATCGTTAGAATAATATAAATGTCTTAGTTTTTTTATTAGTATTAGTATCTTTGATTGTTTGGTTGTTTAAAAAAAAAAAAAAAAAAAAAAAAAAAAAAAGAGAAAGGAGAAAAGAAAAAAGATTGTTAACTAAAACTTAATGTGTGAATTTGTAATAATTATTATTGAATTGAACTTTAGATATGATTAAAAAGAATTGCTACAAGGTATATTCACCTGGTATATTAATTTAAAAGTAACGAGGAGGTTACATCATGGATCGTAGCGACTACACAGCTGAAGCCCTCAGCCAGCTTTCTGACACCTCCACTTACTTACCTCATACCACTGACCCCACTAATTCAATCTGCACAGAAATCCGCACTTTCCTCAGTCTCCAAGGTCCCTTACAGGGTCTTTCACACCATTCCATTTGCCTTCTGACTCCTAAGACCCCCACCCTGTATCTTCTGCCCAAGATACATAAGGCGGGCAATCCTGGAAGTCCTATAATTGTTGCCTTTGGGTCTCCCACAGAACACATTTCTGCATTTGTTGACTAGCACCTACATCCTTCTGTCCAGGCCATTCCATCCTATGCCAGAGACACCCCACCCCCCCCCCCCCCCCACTTTTTAGAGCGTCTGTCAACGGTCCCTACACTGCTACCAAAAGATTGCTTCCTGGTCACTATTAATGTATCATCACTAGGGTCTGGATTTTTTAAAAAAGCATATGCGTATATGCAAATGCATATTTTGAGGGTTAGTGCATTTCTAAGGATATGCTAATATTTCAGCATTTATCTGATACTTTTGAAGAAACTGTATCTGTATGCTAGACATCCTTGGGCACTGCAATAAGTCTGTCAAATTCTTGGAGTAAACAGGATTTTCTTATACTGGCATTCACATGTAGAGAACTTTCTACCTGATCCAAACTCACACAGTGACATGTTTGGAGGTGCTGTAAATGGCAAATTTGTGTGGCGGCGACCTTCTCTACTGCCCTGAGCGCCAACATTCATGGGGAGGGGGGGGGGCGTCAAAATCAAAGAATAACTCTATTCTGCCTCGGACGGCAAATTCTTGTTGAAGAGACGACAATGACAAGTATTTGTCCCCGCTGGGTTGGAAATATTTGTAATCCACCAGTGTGTTTGTTCTTGAGACAACCACTGGGAAGGCCAGCAGTTTTCTTTTCCCGAATATCCCCCTAATTGCGGCACTAACCAGTTTTACTGGGAATAGATTTATTGCTTCCAGACCTCAGGGTTCTGTACTTTTAAAGGCACATGTACATTCCTTTCTAAAAGCAGTAGCCTCTCAACGTTTGTGTTGACAGGAGTGTTCGTGTGCTAAGAATAGTTTTGTTTAATCCGACTGCAAAAATGCTTAAAGAAAAATGCGCAAGATCATTTTTAATTAAGCAGTGGATTTCAGACAACAGCGACTATTCTAGTGTTGAAGTTGTTACTGTCAAATATGTGAGAAGAATATAAAATGCGAGAAAAAATTTCAACTTGAACAGCATTCTAAAACAGCTGTACATCTCAGGTCAAAAGAAAAGAGTAGGAACACGCAACAGCTACTTTTAACTCAGGTATCACAGTCTGAAATTAATACCTTCTCTGCTGACCTTTGTAAGGCCTTTGTATGCAGCAACATCCTGCTGCATAAATTGAATAATAGATCTACGAGCATTTCTTCAAAAGTATTGTGTTAATCAAAGGATACCGGATGAATCCACCATAATGAAAAATTATTTGTTTTCTCTGTACCCTTCTGTCCTGGATTCAATTCGGTCTAACAAAGGAGGGAACTGTGTCTGGATATCGGTAGATGAAACAACCGATTCATGTGGCCGATACGTAGTGAACTTTATAGTGGGCAAAGAAGAACCCAAAAAAACCTCATTTACTTTCAACAAAAATGTTAGAGAAAACCAACCACAGTACAATTGCAAGATTTGTAAATGATTCCCTGCGACTTCTGTGGCCTACTGAATTGGAGAGTGATTGTTACAAGGTGTGTGTTTTAATCACAGACGCAGCTTCATATATGTTAAAATCTGGTCAGTCGCTTCAAGTATTTTTCCCCAATCTTATCCATGTTACATGTTTGGTGCATGGATAACATGGAGTTGCAGAAGAGATACAGTCTCTATTTCCTTCAGTAAACAAAGTAATTTCAAGTGTCAAAAAATTGTTCCTATAAGCACCAGCTCGTGTACAGTTTTATAAGGATCGTCTGCCTGAGGTTCCTCTTCCACCGGAACCTGTTCTCACTAGATGGGGAACTTGGTTGTCTGCAGTGCTGTTCTACCAGGAGAATTTCCATCAAGTAAAAGATGTAGTCACAAGTATTGATGATGATGAGCGTTCTGAGTGTTTTCATGAAGCAAAGAGCGCATTTGATTGTGATACTGTATATCGAGATATCAATTTCACCCATGTACCCTATTCGTCACTTTCTAAGGCTATTAAGGGTCTAGAAACTTGTGGCGCACCCCTTCACGAGTCTGTTCAGTTGCTTCACAAAACAATTTCTTCTTTAAATACCGTCCCTGGTGAAATTGGAGAAAAAGTTAAAAGTAAACTCAGCAGGATGTTGGACTCAAACCCAGGACTGAAAAAGATTCAATCAATTAACAAGTATTTAAGTGGAATCACACAATCTTTGCCAGATGAATGTTCCCAACAGTCAGTACCACTGTACAAGTATTGCCCAATAACGTCCGTTGACGTGGAACGATCATTTTCAGCTTATAAACTAATTGTGTCTGATAATAGAAAATCTTTGACCCCTGAAAACATTGATAAACTCTTGGTAACATATTGTGATTCATCATTTTGTAAGGAATGAAACATGTATATCAGTGAGTTGACATAAAATAAATCATTTGATAAGTGTATGTTCTTTAATTGTTAATGCATGTTCTTTAATTGTTTGTGCATATTTTAGGACTTTTTTGTGCATATTTTAGGTGTTAGGTGCATATATATCCGGGTCTTAATCATCACTCTACACCAACATCCTTCAAGGCCAGGGCCTCATTGCCATAGAACATTACCTCAACAGTCGCCCCCCGCACACCTTCCCTACCACTCATTTCCTCACTTCTTTGGCTCAATTCATCCTTACCAAAAATTTCTTTTCCTTCCAGTCTCAGGTTTACCATCAGATTTGAGGCACTGCTATGGGCACTTGCATGGCACCTTCCTATTTCAACCTTTTCCTGGGCAGACTAGAGGAACATTTTCTTCAAAAGGTTACCCGACAACCCACCGTGTGGTTCAGGTATATAGATGACATATTTATGATCTGGACCCATGGTGAAAACCTCCTTCTTGACTTCTAGTACTCACTGAATAACTTCTCCTCCTTAAACTTCACCTGGTCCTACTCTCAGACTGACATCACTTTTCTGGATGTAGACATCTCTGTACAGAATGGTCACTTACACACCTCTGTCCACATAAAACCCACTAACCTACAACAATATCTCCATTTTGATAGCTGCCATCCACATCATACAAAAGATTCAATTCCATACAGCCTAGCCATTCGAGGCAAACACATCTGCTCTGATCATGAGGCCTTTACTCTCTACACCAACAACCTGACCCAGCACCACAATTATCCTCCAGAACTAGTTCAAAAACAGGTATCAAGAGTCAGAGACTGTCCCCCACACTGACACAAACAACCTAAAGCCAACCAGAACCCTGTTTTTCTCACCCAGTTTTTCCCTGGCCTGGAATCGCTAAACAAAGTTCATCGTCTGGGCTATGACTTTCTTAGATTCTTTCCTGAAATTCACCACATACTTCCCACTATCCTTCCCACCATACCCTGAGTCACCTTCAGCAGACATAAATATCAACCCTCTGATGCTCCTAAACCACCATTTGGATCCTTCCCTTGTAAGAGACCCTGTTGCAAAACTTGTAGTATGCATCCACCTACCACTACCTACAGCAACCCTACTACTGGTGAAACCTACCCCATAACAGGTCATGCCACTTGTACAACCACCCATCTCATTTACTAGCTCACCTGCCTCCACTGTCCAAATTCTTATATTGGCCTGACTTCAAACTCATTATCCATCAGAATGAATGGTTACATACAAAACAGTTTACTCCCAAAACCTGTACCCCCCTGTTGCTCACCATGCCAGTACTCACAACACCCATGACCTTAATAACTGTTTCACAGCCAGAGCCATTAGATTACTTCCAGACACTACCTCCCAATCTGAACTCCGCAGGTGGGAATTGGCATATAAACACATCCTGCAGACTAGACATCCCCAGGCTTTAATTTCCGTTAATATCTTCCATTCTCACCCATATACACCCATAATAACAGATTCATATATTTTTCAAATATATTTTTATTTATATTTTTTATTACTATTATTATTTTTTCTTATAGTCATGGTTATATTATCGTTGCTCTCCCTGCCACCTTTGACGGTCTATTGCGTTCTAGGAGTGGCTGCATCAAACGCAAGTCTTGCGCAATCCCAGCCACCTACTTTTGTTAACTTGAAAAAGGGGTTTTCGCCTGAAATATATTTTTTTCTTTGTTTGTGTGTTGTTTTGTGCCCTCCTCCCTTCAACTTTGGTGAGTGTTGGGTGTATTTTCCCTTTCTTTTCCATGTAAATCTTGCCTTGCAGCATTTCTTTCCTTTCATTGTTACCAAACATTCATTTTTATTTATAAAATATACCTACTTAAAAAAATGGCATCTATAATATTGCTTATTTTGTTGAAGGCATATTAAAAACAAATGTAATCACTGTGTAGTTATAGTATTTTCAAAAAGTTCCTCCTAAATATCGGGAAGAGGGAACAAAAAAGAAAAGAGTTAATTAAAATCAAATCAGATATTAAAAAAAAAATGATCCACTCTGAGATGTAATATACAAATGGTCAATTATCAACCATAGTGGCCACAAGAACCTGTCAGACATAGACACATCATAGTGGCCTCAGGACACCTAAAATATAAAAATAATATATACTCGCACAAGTGGAGGTGGTTAAGATAATCCAAAAGATATAAAACTATTTTAATATCATAGAAAATGATTATCTTGTGGATTGAGATAAGTAGGAATCATTTCTGTGAAGTTTGGAGCTCTGTTATCATTGTGGCAATGGAGGGAGAGATGAATCACTACCTTAAACTCAACTGAAATATTTACTGGTATGTGATGTAATAGAGCTGTATTTAAAATTAATGGTATATTTTGAACTATATTTATTAGACAGAAGCATTACCAAATACAAATGATCTGGTGAGCTTCAGTATATTTTGGTCTCTTGGACATCTGGATGAAAGCACTTCTTTGTGCAGAAGGTCAACATTTTGACTATCATGCTTTGGTCTTCTTCCTGGACAATATTGCCGCAAACATGATGACAAACTTTGGTTTCATCACCTGGATAGCCAAAAGACCATTGACTCTGGTTGCAGATACTGTCAGTTACATCAGTAAAATCAAAATATTTATGGAACTACATACTTAACATCTGGTACTACTTACATATAAAAGCACACTGCAAATATCCATATTAGCTAAAATAACATAACAGTTAATATCTAAACTAGCATAGTCAAATGTGAATTATTCTTGCACATTGTGGTTTCTATGCATGTATTGTGTATCAAATTTATTTCACTAATTCCCCCCCCCCCCCCAATGAGAAATATTTATTATCAATTTAGAGTGGTCAGGTGGCTTGGTGGTTAAGGCATCAGATGATCAAAAGGTTCCAGGTTCAAATGCTTGACACAATTGTTGAATATTATTGATCAATTCTTTCTTTAAAAACCTGAGTAAAACCTTAAACATTCAATATAAATTCAAAAAATTTGCAGGTAAGAGTGAAACTCAAGATGTGATAACAAAACATATCTGACATATAGTTTCAGATAATTTACATAACTGAGAGTGGCTAGTTTCAATGTGAATATCTCAGAGTCTGTTATAAAAAATCAAGCCAGTTAGGAAATTATGAATATTTAAAGGCAACAAAAAGTGTATTATGCTCTTTGTTCAGCTCTGACATCCACAGAAAGAATTTGAAGGTTGTCAAGCAGAAAAATATTATATACAAGAGTTTTGTCTTTTAATTCAAGAATACAGGCCAGACAATTTTGTGATTTCTAGGGATGTTGAAATTTATGACCAACTCTGGATGTGGCATTGTGTAACAAAGAAATACAGTGTGGTAAGTGGTTCTGTTATGAAATTCTCTTATAAGTTTGATAATCTATCCCTGTAATGGAATGATCTGTTTTGACTACCATTTTCACAATGGAATTTGAAATTCAAAAAGCAACTATTGCTCCCTTGTTGATGATAACATCAGAAGATGACAGATGAGTAAAAGAGATACTCCTGTGGTTGGTGATCTGATATAGCATCTTTCTTTTCCTTTTTTAAAAGATAAAACACATATTATTAATATAAAAAAGGATTAAACCAAGTGCTAATCTAAATTCATTCAGTGGATTAAATTAAAGCTAAACTGGATCAGAAATTTCAAGCAATAGACCAGTGTTAAACCATATAGTAACTTTATCCAAAAAATTAAATCAAAATCTTCAAATAAAAACTATATGTCAAAACATAAGATGACCTTATAATAAAACTTACTAGAAGAGTTTTATATTATTATTATTATTAGTTGTGATGGAACTGGTAGCACTTTTGACAATTTCTCTACACATTTAATTATGATTAATGTGCATTTTTATTCCAATTCTTTCATCTTTCAGGGTACATTATTCAGATTTCAGAACTTTCCTCAACAATATATTCCAGGCTTGACTTCCCTACTTATAAACAAAAAAATTTCCACTCCCTTCAGCCTAAACTAAAATTCTAATTTTCATGATACTATACTCAATCTTTCAACCAATATCCATCCATTCCACCTTACCAACATGTATTTTATTCATATCCATCTTTTTTTTGTTGCCCTCTTCCTATCTCCCAATGATTTCCAATCCAATACAACAATGTGAAAGCACTACTTGAACTTCTTTATGTCCTTGGCCATAAACTTTTTATATCTGAGAAGCAACTTATGATCAACACCAGTCTACCTGTTTAGTTTATCAAAATTCATGCACCTTTACATTTGCAAAGTCTGTTTTATGGCCACCGTCTGAGACGGGTTCTGCAACCACAGACTTCTTCAGTTGCAAAGACAAACACCTTGAAACACCTTTGCCTGTTGCAGCTAGAGAAGTCTGCAGGTGCAGAAAATGTCATTGACAATGGCCATAAAACAGACTTTGCAAATGTAAAGGTGCTGGCCCATTCCCTTTATTTTTAGGAGTCACAAAGAAGCTATTGAAATAAGACTCAATAACAATAGGACTCATATTGAGTAATGTATGGAAACTGACACTTTCAATACTCAAACAGGCTTGCAGCAAATTTAAGACCAACAGCAGTAACAAAGCTAGAACAAGCAGCACTGCATGACATGAGGAAGTGGACTGCGTACAGAACCACAACCCCCATTGCCTGGCATGTGACGTTATGTAACCCATCTGCTTACTGATTTCTGACAGTGGACTTTTAGATTTTTGATAGCAAGAAGCCTGATTAAGGCAACACAGGACATTGTTTGAATCTTGTCAGATTTTTATGACACTATCCAGCTGCAAACCTAGGAAGACTATGTTGCAATGAAAGTCCTACTGGGCATTAAAAATAAGGAAGGATAACGAAAGTAAATCTGTCACTCTCCTTAGATCAACACAGGAAAGCCATGATGAAAACATAAGCACAATATTTAAGTATTCTTAAGTAAACTTAATCATGAGAACTTATAACAAGGAAATTGGATAAGTACTAAGGATTACAATCCAGCAAAGTTGGATCCCAGTATCCTGCAGCAACCTGCTCAAATTTACACGGATCCCCAATTTGCTAAATGATGAAAAATGTGTATCAGTTGCATGACAATGCTGCTCTGTCATCACTCTATGGCCTGACTTGGGCTTGATTGACAGAATTGAATTGAATTTTTAATTGTGATCGAGTGCATGCTCTGGTGGCTATTTCTCCAGTTATCTAATTATGCCTTCTTTAATTTTTCTATTTCTACTTGCTCCCATACTTTTAGTTGACATTTGACTTGTGCCAACAAATATCCTGTCTGAAATTGCTAGACTTACAGAACAATGTTATGGAAAGTATTTAACAGAGAAAGCTTGGAAGGGTCTCCCGCCTGCCACAAGAGAAGGGATGCGAGTTGTATTAGAGGATGTATCCCACAAAATAATATCATTTTGTGTGAAATACTCTGCAGTGAGCAGTTTATGGTAATTTTAAGACTGATAAAAGTAAATTTTGTAAAAATTGTGAAACTTTGTATGTGAAATTGTGGAAGTACATTGTGAGAAAGTGGAATCAGAACCAATGGAATACACATATAATTAGAGCAAAATCCTTGGAAATGTGGAGAGGTGTCATCTCTGCCAACTAAACAGGAAAAACCTGTGAGGATGGTGTCACTGCCTCCAATGGACATGGACTGCCCAGAGGAATACAATAACACCACAGTCGATCAGCTAGTGCTTTTAACTTCTGTAAACCTCCTTTGAAAAATGCATTGTAACAGATATGTATGGAATAGTTGTTTCTTTTTTTGTACCAAAATGATATATTTTTTTTTAAAAGTGAAAACTTCTATAGTTGCATTACACGATGTTTGGACGGGAGTAAATCTGTGAATTCACAAGACGCCAGAATAGATAAGGGAAATGGGTGCAATTATAAGAAAAAACTACAGATTTTGAAATTGAAGAGATATTATAGTATTATAGTAAATTATAGTAAATGGAAGGAAGGCACAATTACATAGGAGTTGAAGTGGGAGGAGTTCAAGGAGATTATAAAAAAGGATGAAAAAATTTACATTCCAAAACAGAAAATAGAGTGCAGAAGATACAGACTATAATGTGGAGGTGTGGCAATTAAGAGGTTGGGAGAAGACAACATAACAGAGATAAGAGACAACAATGCAGTAAGGAATACTTGAGACACCTAAGCAAGGAACTACACAGACGGAAAAAAAAATCCCAACACCAAGAAAAAATTATTGTAGAGTAATGAAATTTGGACAATGCATTTGTCAAGTTAACATGTTTAATTGATTAAATTTTCAAGATCACAGGTTAATTTAAGCTCAAGAAAATGCATTTCAAATGTGAAATACTGTTAAATTAATAGCCGGTGTAACCTCCAGAATTTTGAATGCAAGCCTGCAAACGTGAATGCATTGTGTCATACAGGTTTCGAATGTCACTTTGTGGTATGGAGTTCCATGCTTGTTGTACTTGTGCTGTCAATACTGGGACGGTCAGTGCTGGCTGTGGATGATGCTGGAGTTGTCGTCCAATGATATCCCATACGTGTTCAATTGGAGACAGATCTGGTGATCTCGCAGGCCAAGGTAACATGTCGACACTCTGTAGAGCACGTTGCGAGACAACAGCGGTATGAGGGCGAGCGTTATCCTGTTGAAAAACTCCCCCTTGAATGCTGTTCATGAATGGCAGCACTACAGGTTGAATTACCAGACTGACGTACAAATTTGCAGTCAGTGTGTTTGGTATAATCACAAGAGTGCTCCTGCTGTCATAGGAAATTGCTCCCCAGACCATGACTCCAGGTGTAGGTCCAGTGTGTCTAGGCCGCAGACAGTTTGGTTGCAGGCGTTCCCCTGGCCTCCTTCTGACCAACACTCGGCCATCACTGGCACCAAGGCAGAACCTGCTTTCATCAGAAAACACAACAGATCTCCACTCCGTCCTCCAATGAGCTCTGGCTTGACACCACTGGAGTCGCAAACGGCGATGGCTTGTAGTCAGTGGAATGCACGCTACAGGGCGCCTGGCTCGGAGCTGTCCTTGAAGTAACTGATTTCTAACAGTTCGTTGTGTCACTGTGGTACCAACTGCAGCTCGAATTTCTGCCGCAGACGCAGTACGATGCGCCACAGCTGTACGCCGAATACGGCGGTCTTCCCTCTCAGTAGTGCCACGTGGCCTCCCGGAACCCGGTCTTCTTGAGGCAGTACCATCCCTTGACCACTGCACCCAACAATCATGCACAGTGGATACATTCCGGCCAAGTCTTTCTGCAATATCGCGAAAAGAAAATCCACCTTCTCGTAGCCCTATTACACGACCTCGTTCAAACTCGGTGAGCTGTTGATAATGGCTTCTTCGTCTTCTTAAAGGCATTCTTGGCTAACATCAACTCACTATGTCAAATCTCAGCGGTAAATAACGTTCACAAACTTTACAGCGCGTATTTAAAGCAAACCTGATTTGCAAGCTCTGAGTAGCGCTACTAGCGCCACACTTATGCGCGAAGCGCGAAATTTGAATCGATGTCATCTTTCAGATGTATAAACACGCCTACCAAATTTCGTTTATCTAACACAAGTCTTTCTTGGTGTTGGGATTTTTTTTTTCCGTCTGTGTAATAATAGCAAAGAAGATGGCTAAAGATGAGTTTATGAAGAACACCATTGGTTTAGAGGAACCATGGGCAGATACATCTAGAAATTTTGATTGCTATGTTAGAAAATTGAGGGTAAGGTAAGGTGTTGAGATAATTATAGATAAGGATGGAGAAGAAGTTACTGTGGTTTTAAGTAACTGGTTTATTGAGACCATTAAGGAGCTTGCATAAACTACGTGGCTCGGTCTAGGGGGAGGGGAGGGGTTGGCTGGAAGGTTACGCTGTACTACGTGGGGAGAGGGGGGAGGGTCATCCGAGCAATGCCACACAGCTTTTCATATATATCATTTTTCACAATTTAAATGATGTACAGAACATGCAACAGCATGTGAAATTCATTTCCTTCATTTCATTACCTTCATTTCATTATCGCTGTATGTAATTTACGATAGTCTGAGAAGAGAAAACAGTAAAAAATCTCGACAGGCTTTGTGCTGTGTGCTATGTGGGGGGGGGGGGGAGGTAGAGGCAAAAGCCACATCGGGCTATGTGGAGGATAGGGGGGTTCACAGGAGGCCAAAATGGAGCTACGTGATTTATGGATGTTCCCTTAGGGACTACAATTTAGGAACGGGAGCACGTAAATCACAGAACAGGCTTATCCACACAATTAGAAATGAGCATAAGAAGAAATTTGAAATTCATTTTGTGAATATCATGAAGAAACTAACAAAGCTGAAAAAACACAAAGGGGTTGGTTTAGATAATATTACTAAAGATGTCTTAAAGGTAGCAGGTTATGACATTGTACCTTATCTTGATATGTCATTTAAATTGAGTCTGGATGTTTGCTGCCTGCCAGAGGACTGTAAAAGTGCAATAGTAGTACTGGTATATAAAGGAGAGGTGACAAATAGTGTAGAAAATTATAAGCCAATCAGTTTGACATGAGTGGTAGATAAATTAATGGAAAGGTTGATATACAACCACATCAGAAATGTATGTGATGAACGTAAGTGGTTTCTGAGTTGACAACATAGCTTTAGACAAGGATAATAAGATAGGATAGGGAAAAATAAACCATTACTTACCACAGATGAAGACAGGAGGGCCAAGAAAAAATACACAAAACAACAAACGCACAACACAATATTTTGGTTTGCTTCTTTCATCATGTTGGAGGTGAGACATATGGCAGGGAGAAGATGTGTATACATTGGGACCTACTACCTGAATGATCCAATGATGAAATGACATTCATATGGTAGGTTCCATTGTTTACACAACTTCCCCCTTCCATATGTTTCACCTCTGACATGATTAAGGTAAAATATTGTGCAGTGTTTTTATTTTGTTTTTTGTTTGTGTGTACCGGTATGTGTTTCGTGTGTTTCTTGTGTTTGCCTGGGCCTCCTGTCTTTATCTGTCATAAGTGATGGGTCATTTTTCCCTATCCTACCTTATTTTCAGTGCTTAACGGCAGGTTCATTGTCACGATTATCAATTTACACAAGTATATTCATACAAATCTCAGTTACTATGCTGTATGCAAGATATTTCAGATGAAATGTACAAGGGAGGCCAAATAGCTAGTGTAATAGTAGATCTTTTAAAGGTGTTTGACAGAGTGAGGCATAAAATGGCAGTAAATAAGGTAATATAAATTGCAAGGAAAGGGAAAATGACTCATCACTCACCAAAGTTGAAGGCAGCGATAGGTGAAGAACATTTATGACAAACAGAAGAATACGTAATATTTCGGTTTTACACCTTATTCATGCTGTAGGAAATGAGTCATGTGGTTCGGGAGGTGTGCACACACCGAAGTTTAATACATGACTGAATGCATTATTGATATGTTGGGGGAGACTGAGATATTATATATATGTATATCACAGAAGATGATAGAATTAGTAATATACCAAAAGGGTATGGAATGTTGAAATAAAAACAAAAATTATGCACATAAATTTTGAAAAAAAGGTTGTAACTAGATAAATGACAATAATGATAACACTAATAATAATGAGTGATGCCTCAAAGAAAGGAATATTATCTGTGGTTGAGGTCAGGTGGGTGTCTGGTATCTAGGATATTTTGGTATGCAAGTTCCCATCTCCGAAATTCTGATGTGGCAGTGGTTTCGGGGAAAACTCTGATTGCTCTCACAGTGAAACAGTCATTGAGGTTGTTTTAATTGTGGTAGTTAGCATGTTCTGGTATTGGCAGATATAAATTGCGGGTGTGGTCTGTTTGTCTGTGGCCATTCATTCTGGTCAAAAGTTGTTGTGTAGTCAGGCCTATATAGGAACTAGTGCAATGGCAGCAAGTTAGGTGGTATATGAGGTGTGTTGTGGAGCATGTGGCATGTCCTGTGATGGGGAAGGTTTCTCCTGTGACAGGGTTCCAATATGTAATAGTGGGAGGATGCATTTTGCAGGTTTTGCAGCGAGGTCTATTACAAGGAAAAGATCCAAAGGTGTTTTTGGAGAGTCAGATGGAGGGTGTTTATGAACCAAAATGTTTTTGAGGTTAGGTGGTCTGCTGAAATGTGTACGGGAGACAGTAAATTAGGTAAAAACTATTGGAGTGAAGGAAATAGTGATTTAATGTATAGAAGAATTCTTGAAAGGTAGAGAGCAAAAAGTGAGAGTAGGAAATACCATTTCAAAAGAAGTGGAATTCAAAATGGGATGCCACAGGAACCATTGCTGTTTGTTATTCTAATGAATACTTGTGTTGATGGTCTACTATCAGAAGTTACATTGTTTAATAATGATGTAATGATATGTAATTGAATAAAAATGGTAGACAACTGTGAACAGCTGCAAGGTGATCTTGGTAGGACATCTAAGTAGGTAGTTCGGCTTGGGAATGAGATAAATGCAAGAAGAGTCAGCTCATTATGCATACAGATGAAAAACTAAAGACTGATTATGATTATAAGGAGCAAAAGAATTACTTGTTGAAGACTTGAAATTTAAATACCTTGGCATAACATTTGTTAAACTCAACTGGGTAGGACACATTGGGCAGGTCCAGATAAAGGTTTCAAAATCCTTTACTTGCTGGAGAAAGTTTTGAGAGGATGTACCAGAGAAGTAAGGGAAATGAGTTACAAAACTTCAGTCAGACCATTGCTTGAATATGGCGGTAATATATGGTACCCATGTTATGTGTATCAAACACAGAAGTTGGAGTGGGGTGGAAAGAAGGGCTGCTAGATTTGTCTCTGGAAATTAATGAAAAACACAATCAGTAAAAGGCTGTGATAAAGGGACTGGAATGGGATTTATGGAAGGCATGAGGAGGGCGAAAAGAGTTGTGGAAGTGTACAAGGTGTATATTGGTGGCGAGTTGTGGAAAGATATTGATGTAAAATTAGGACTAATGCATGGAAGGGAAAAGATGACGATGACGAGAAGCTGGCACGCGACTTCAGGAGAAAGGTATGGGTAAGGGGGTCAGGAATTGGAATAAAATACCAAGAGAAAAGATGACTAGTTTACCAGAAAGGCTGAAAGATGTTAGACGATCTGTTATGGGGGTTGCGCATAACAGCTTACGCTAAACTGTGACCATTACTGTGGCCTAAGGATATACTGTCTTGCAGTCGTCAACCACCTGAAAACCTCAGTGGGTGAAGGTATGTTTTAAATAATGTTCACTGTAGATTTTCACGAAATGTTCAAACCATATATTCTTCCAAAATGATTATATAATGTGGTAACCAAATTTATGGCATCAAACTTCTTTTCTGAAATAAACAATTGCAGATATAAACCCTGATACAAGCCGCAAGCAACTCCAGATGATCTCCTAACTGAATAAAGTTCAATTACATCAGAGTAAATCACTTCTTTCCTGACTGTTGAAAATAATCTAAGATGGCTGACTTGCTAGCCTTGTGCATGCCTTATATTTCCTGGTTCTTGTACATGCATCACACCCAATGGGCACTGACCAGCCACAACCTACCCGTCCAAGTGCTTTCAAACAACTGCCCCTCCATGGGTTTCGGGGCTCTATTTATGGAGAACCTCAGGTCTTGTGTAATTTTTCTGGGGATTTTTACACCAAGAAACCTTATATTTCCTCTAATCTACTGTTAAATCCTTATAAAAATTTCTCTAGCTTTAGCAGTCTGTTCGTAAAAAATATTTACTTGTGGAAACCTATAACTTTCTCTCAATGGAACAGTATTTAAGCTATGGTGTTGATTCTTATTTTAAAATGATCGACTCCTCTGTCCCAATCTTTTGGTATATAAACGGGCTTGTTTACTATTTTCTATCTTCATGCAATCAAAAATGCGCATTAGTTCTAACTTACTATTTCATAAATCTCCAAAAGTATTGATGTTACAGAGATAAAATATGTTTTAATCCTTCAGGGTACAATTTTCTATAAAATATTAAGTTATCAAATTGCTAACAAGCCTCCTTCATATTGTTTCAAAATTTTAGTTTGATTATGGTGAGGAAGACTTGAAATATAAATATCTTGGCATTACACATTCGACAGGTACTAGGAAAAGGTTTCAAAATTCTGCAGAGAGTGATGAGGGTATGTGCGAGAGAAGTAAAGGAATTGGGTTACAAAACTTTGGTCAGACCATTGCTTGAATATAGTAGTGTAATACGGGACCAACATTTTGAGTATCGAATACAGGAGTTGTAGAGGACGCAAAAAAGGGCTGCTAGATTTGTTTCTGGAAATCATCGCAGAATGCAATCAGTAACAGATATGATACAACAGCTGGAATGGGATGCATTGCAAGACAGGAGGAGGATGAAGAGGGTCATGGGAGTGTACAAGGCATATATTGGTGTTGATGCATGGAAGGATATTGGTGTAAGAATGGAAAGTAATGCATGGGAGGGAAAAGATGACCATAACCACAAGCTGACACTCGATTTCAGGCACAATGGTGTAGGAAGATTCTCTTTTTTAGGTAATGGTGTCTGGGATTGGAATAAGTTATTGAGGGAAATTATGAATAATTTACCAAAAACAATTAAAGAATTTAAAGTTAAAATTTGTAGAGGGCAAATGTAGGTTTGGGCAGGAAAGGGGGAAGATTTGTGTGTCTGGAAACTGCCACCAGAGCATGCACTCCATTGCAATTTAATTAAAATATGTATACATATATATCTGTTTTAAATCTTTCCTCCATATTTTTGTAAATATAATTAATTCAGTTTTATTATTCTTGCCAAAATACTCCATGGATCTTTACTAAAATTTTCTCACTAAGCATCAGAAAATTTTTTGTTTGTTTTAAATATACTTTTCAGTCTGTATCTAGCTGAATTATGTTACATGAAAACTAAGTTTTCCTCCCAAAGTCATAATTTTTGCTCAAAAAAATTACTTAACCTTACTTTTTACATAATGTGGTCTAAAATCTGATGCATCTTTTGAGCTATTAATTTTTCTCATTATTTGAAAACTGAGAGCTGTGGAATTATTTAACTGTTTTTTTTCTCCCCCCCCCCCCCAATCATCCCACACATGTATGGCTTTAAACTTCAAAGTCAAATATCTCTTCAGTACAATTTTACACCCTTAAAGTGTCCCACCTCATATTCATCCTTATAACTTTCTGCATCTCTGAACATGAATGTGAGGTTTTCTATTTGAAATCAGGAAATTTGCTATATGGCAGCAATGTTTACAAATTGTTTTGATCGAATTTTACTGTTTACTCCTACTTATCACTTGCAAACTGCAAGAAAATGATTTTAAACATCTTTTACTCTTGGACTGATATTAGGTCACAACTCTTTAAACTAACTTTGATAATCTGTTAGCAAAATTTAGATTATAAGACAAAGAACTTAAAGCTGAAATTTGTAGAGGGCAAAATAGGTGTCACAGGAAAATGGGAAAATAGTTGTGCAGGTAAATTGTTACCAGATTGTGTGCTCCATCACAATTAAATTAAATTATTAATGCTTGATTTTGATAAATGTTGGAGGCATCCTTCCATCTTCAATAAATAGGATCACCAGAAAGTGTTAAGTAGCATTAAAGTAGTTACTGATGGCAGAAAATACCAGAGTTATAACTTCTATTTTATTTACTTATTTTTAAAGAAAATCATAAAATTGTGGTAAGAGCCTGTTTCCTATTGTAACTCATGAATCTATACCTAATAAATAACTGTACAATATTCCGAGAACATGATATCTGATCAAGCAGTGCTGCTAACTATTTGCAGAATTTCACATATTATAGGTTTAGCTACAATTGTTTTTATTTTTGAGAACTGACTCTTTTTGGCATATGTCTTCATTCATGATGATCTGCTGATCCAAATACCCTGTCCAGTTTCCTCTGTAGATGTTCAAAACCCTTCCTCGGTGATGTCCTATTATACAACACTAAATAATATGCAAACTAACTTCTGAATATAACTCAACAAGAATATTATTCATTAGAATTACAAACATCAGTGGTTCTAAAATGCTACCTTGTGGATACTTTTTCTCATTTCATCCTTACCTGATATTTCATATCATGATTCTTTGTTTTTTACCTACACCTTATGGACCTCTCCTTCCAGCAAGACACACCCTGACTAATCCTATTGTTTTTAAGTTTATTCACTATTACTATGTCAAATACCTCTGAGAAATTCAGTGTAAAATTTATACTTGGCATCCGTTATTTATTTTATCTGAAATATCTTGCACATTGTTCCATAATTGAGATTCACATATTGCTGATTCAAAAACCTGTTTCTTTTTTCACCAAGATTCCAGACAAATTTGAATACCAACCTCTATATCAACATATCTACCACCAAGATCAAATTAATTAGTCTGAGATGGTATATTGCCTATCCTCTTGTTTACAGAAAGTTTCCAGACTCATACTAAATAATATTTCCAAGTGTGGTATGATGCTATCTCCATCTGTCTTGTAACAAATCTGCAGTACCAGCAAGTTTATGATGAATATGAGCTACCCAGCTCCCTCTTGATATCCTCAGAATCTATTTCTAATATCCCTGAAGAATTCATGTTCTGTTGTTTACCCTGATATACCTGTGTTACATTCCCTAATCATCTAACCAAACCAGTTCTTTTAGATTTTAATCTCCTTGATAACTTCTACCTCATACATGTGCATAATTTTATGAATGCTCTCTCTCCACTTCTGGTTGCTAACATAGCCACTAAAATTTCTTGATACGTCACTTGTTGTTGCTTCACAAGCAGTAATATTATTTGTGTACAGATCTTTACACATCCTCTTCACTGCTATTGTTACACCATTCAGTTGCTGCAAGTGTTCCCTGTTACTTCATTTCTTGACCATGATTTCTTCTTACCAAAATGTTAATTTGTTGCCACTATGTTGTAGAGCATTTTCATGTTTTATTTCTTTTTGAACAAAAATTATTTCATACTTGCACATTTAAAGATGCATGTACACTTGAAGAATACTGTAAAAAATTTAATAATACATGGATGATCATAAATATGGTCTAATGTTAGGTAATTTCACGTAACTTCCATGTAAAAAGTATCTAATATTTTATGTTGCAGGCACTTCGAAGAAGGGACCGCCGTGATGAAGAAAGAACTAATACTGCTCGTTGATAACAGTGGAAGATAATGTTATACTGTTTTGATAAATTATATAGTAATGTGAAATTAGTATACTATAGTTTATTTAATTTTTTTAAAACCCATACTAGTGGTCTAAATAAAATAATTTACCATGTGATTTTGGCATTCAGAAATTAACACTTTATCTCTTAAAGACAAATGTGCAAAAAATGTAATTCATTACTTATTTATTGATAGTTCCATGTATGCATATTACTAAGTAATAAAACATTTTTTGGGGGGGGGACAGTAAAGATATTATTCTACTATTACTCCAGTATTACACCATGATTCACTAAATGTGGGTAGTTGAGGGTGCATAATCAATTATGCATCAGTAGAGATATACAAGATATGGCAGGAGGCAACCATGAGCTATTTTGAGGAACCATTCTGGAGTGACCTAGAAAAACCATGGAAAACCCAGCTCAGGATAGCTGGTGTCATTTCTCAAGACTTACTCCTTTCATATTCATGTTCAATAAATCATTCCTATTCTATTCCCTAATCACTTGTGAAAAAAATGAGTATAGAAAAGAATTGGTTCAGGCCGTGATTTCTGTTGTCTTATGTTCTTGGCAGATCCTAGATATGAATGTTGCTAGTAGTAAAATGTGTTTTGCCATCCTCCTGAAATAGGTCTGCCATGAACTATTCAATTAGCTTCGGACAACAACAACGCCAATGGTATTCCAGATCTTCCCAACCCAGCTCCTTCAACATTTCACTTACACTTTCCCTCCAGCAGTCATGAATCAGAAGAACAATATTCTAAGGGAGGTCACATTAGAAATTTGTACACAACTATTTAACTTCATGTGTACATTGTTACAACCTAGGAATCAGAGCATATGGTTTGCTTTCCCTATTAACCTCTCACTATGTTCCTTCCACAAAAAATTATTATTGACTGTTACTCCTACCTGTTTATTGGAATATGCTGTACTAAGGACAGTGTCATTATCTGTATATTCAGAGCTAATACATGACTTGGCACTTTTTAGGTTATGTTCAAAACATCAGCTTTTAACAAAGTGCATCAGCCTGGGTTTTTATTTCATGATAGATAATAACATCATTGGCAAATAGTCTTATTTTTATCTCAATCACACCATGCAAAACAATGATGTATTTGAGGAAAACAGGGGCTCTGTCACTCTGCCCTTGGGAACTCCAGACCTCACTTGGGTCAATGATGAACGTTCGCCAATGAGAAGAGTGATCTCTTGGCTCAGTAGTGAAGGCATCTGACTGGAGATCGGAAGGTCCCTGGTTTGAATCCTGTCTCATTGGTGATTATGAAAAGGCCTTAACCTGACCTTCACCTCTGGCACAACTTGCTATGTAATGTGGAGTATGCCAGAATGCATCCATGGTTCAGAATCCATGTTAAACTGTAGATACCTTTCACCCAGCAGGATTACCAGGTTAGGTTAAGGGTAGCCACAACATAGGCATATGCACAACAAACAAAAACTCTGCGAAACCAGCTGAACTACTCTTCAAGGTCTCCCAGCCACAATAATACCACACACCCTATCTTTCTTTTACTATCGAGAACTAAACACAGGAAGTTGGCAACCCAGTCACATATTTATCTGGATATGCAGTTATGAAGTTTCATAAGTAACCTAGTATGTGGTTGTTTAAAATCAATTAGAATTAAGTCAATCTGAGATCACTCATCTGTCATACAGCACAGGTCATGACTTAAAAGTGCAAATTGTGTCTCACAGCACTGGCCTTTTCTGAATCCATGTTGATTTGGTTTTAATAGCTCCCCTTCATCTGAAAAATTAATGATGTGTGAAAAGATGATATGTTCTTAAATTCTGCAACTTAATGAGATTGGGCTATAATTTTTAGAGTCACTAACATTCCTACTCTTAAATACTGGACTTAGGATGGCTGTCTTCCACTCAACTGGTATATTTCCTTGATTCAAGGAGGCAGCATATAATTTCATAATATACCTATATCGAGTAGGAATACTGTCTGGCCCAGGGAGCACTGTCACTTTTTACGTTCCTAAGCAGTTTTGTTATTCCCTTGATGTCAAGCATAAGATTTTTCATAATGTCATGGTCTCCTCTATGTTTTCTGTTGTGAAAGCTTTGTTAAAAATAAAATTTCTTCTTTCTCTGTACTAGTTTCCAATAATTCCCAGTTTTCATTAATCAGTAATGCCATAACCTTACAAGAGCCTCTTATACTTTGCTATATGACGAGATCTTCAGATAAATTCCTGATTTAGAATTCTTTTAAAGCTTACTCACTTCCACCTGCAACTGCACTAATTTAATCGGATGAGTCTTCCAATTTCTTTACTTTGTCTCCAGAGCAACTATTTTACTTCTCAATTGAATCACAGGAAGTTCTTACTAACCTTAATAAACTTCTTAGCAACAAATTAATATATACTTGTCAATATTATTGCTTTCATATTATACCAAAGTTTGTCAATATTTGTATTCAGGTTTCAAAATATATCACCAAGTTATGTACCATACATGCATCGTTTGCCTCATTGAATCAATATATGAGTTTGTCTATTTCCTATTTCACCATCATATTATATTTCAAAGTAACCACTAGCTGGCTTGTAATCACTTACACCATATCTCTCTCCCTACAAACTGTATCAACAAAATCTGAGTTGATTATAAGAAAAAGGTACATAATGGACAACTGTATCTTTGTCACAACGCATTGGCTTTTTCTGCTCAAGAGAATTTTCTGCAAATGATTCTAGGAATGTTTCAGTTATTAACTTATGTTTTCCACCTTACCTGAATGTATATGTATTCCACTTAACCAATGGGAGGTTAAAATCACCAACTGACGATCAATACATGTCACTGGAATTTTTTAGAAAAATTATTAAATGACTCTCTAAAATATTCCACATTAGCTTATCCAGAAAATGGAAATCCATAAAATAATCCTATTATGAATTTTAATTTCTGCCAATTTATATCTTCACCCATATTAAATTGCATGGTATGATCTAATTTATCTGCACATTTCTGTCAGTTGATGCTGAGGGGAGTGGGACTTTACTGACATTGCCACCTACCGTTTGATCATGAAACAAATGGATATTTTATGTGTCTATAACTCATATACACAATTTTTATGACTGCTTAAATAGTTCCAGTTTGAAACTAAGTTTCAGTGTTACAAATATTCACAAATATTTTTATCTTTTAAAACAGCTGATCTCAAACTGTATTACTGCAAACAAAGCTATAATTTATAATCACATACTAAATTAATGCTGAGCTGAGCAGATGGTGAGATGAAATTTACTAAAATCCATGAAGGATTTAATGTATAGTAAACTTTTTGTATGCTTCTGTGTAAGAAAATTTTATATCACCAAATTTTTCTGATGAAAATTCTTTTACTGTTTGTGGTTTTTACAGGAAATTATTTATTAATATTGCAGTTCAATGGTGATGCGGAACGATACCAAACACTCCATTCTGAAATGCATTTGTGAATTTTTTAATATACCTTTTGAGTAGAGTAGGTACTATCTCATTAAGTAGCTTTTCAATGTTTATCAGCTTTACATGTTTTTCTAAATGTCACAAAGTGTACTCTTGACGTACTTTAATATGTAACAATTTAATCTGAAATAAACAAATAAAATTTTAAAATAAATAATAGAGTGTATTTATAGTTGAGTAATTCAAAACTGAACAGTAATTAGAAGCTCCATATGCAAGAAGTTTTGCATATTTTCATAGGTTCAATCTCCCATATAGATAAGTCATATTCACACTGACCATTCACTTTTGATTGAAATGAGGCTAGCAGGTTATAGTGACATTACTGTAAAGTTGTGAGTTCCCTTGGCATCAGTATCTGAGGTGTGCATTAAATTCTGATTTTATAATAATGAATTTTTACTCTGTTGTTGAAAATTAAGCACTGGAAAGGAAACAGAATTGAGCCAGCATACAAGGTGTGTTAAGCAGTGTGATGGAGAAAACTCCTCTTACCTTTGGTTGGTTGAGGTGCTGTAACACAAAACTGTCAATCAAAAACATTTTATGCAGGATGCTGTAAATTACAGGAAATTAAATTGCTGTTTTTATTTTTTATGTACATGCATACATATTTATTTGGCCATTCAGTGTTAAAATATTCAATTGACTATGTCGAAATGAGAGCTTATGTAGCACTGTGTTTACAAATTTATGTGTTGAGTTACCACATTATAAATGTAGTCACCAGATACTGTACTTGTATCATATAACATACAGATTTGCTCAAAATATTAAGAAACTTTCAAACATGGCAAATCCTAATTCTTTTCCCCCAATTGGCATAAATGAAAGGTGTTATGAATCATATTTGTCTAATTAGCAAGTATTGGTTAAAAATACTCAGACCAATTTAGTTACAATATTTTAGTTCATTCCATTTTAAATATACCGTATATATGAGTCGTGTGTTTGCATCGTGCCATATACCTCACCTTTAAACATGATTAAGGTTTACACTGAAATATTGTAAAGTCTGTTCACATTTTCTTGTTTGTTGCATCCCTCATGCCTTCATCTGTGGTGAGTGATGGGTTTACTTTCCATAAACTTCCTAATATTCATTGCCTAGCAGCATTTTCATTGCCACTATTATCACAATAATATTTATAGTCTATAATAAACTACAAAATTTAAATATGCCAAATGCAAGACATTTCACATTAAACATGGAGTAAGTGTAAATGCTTAAAATGGAATGAAAATGAGGGCCCAGATTAAACTCTAGATTTTGGGCTAAGATGCAAACAGAAAAATAAATAAATGCCAAGATGCTAAACATGGGTTAACTGTATAATGTGACCAATCAAAACTGGAGGATTCCTAACTAAAGACATTTTGATATTTCAATTTGGCCAAATGAGACTCTGACAGATTCTTCTTAGTTCCACATCATGTCTCATGTGGCGAGGCAGTATTAAGTCAGGTACAGAAAGAATGATAACAGTAATTGGGAGAAGTAAATGAAAATTATTTGTAAAGCTTAAGTCGCCATGAAGCAATGTTGAGTGCAGAGGCATGAGGGGTAAAAAAGTAATTTTTGAGTCAGTCTGTAGCTGGCCACCGCAGGAGTGGGTTTAAGTTTACAGCGCACCCTGTATAATTGTATAATGGACCTAAAAGTAATAAAATGTTGTCCGCTGATCACGTTAGGAAAATGCTTCGTGACGAACAACAAGCTAGTAGTAGTGAGAAGTGGTGACACAGTGTGTAGACTCGATAGACAGTAGCATGGTCAGAATGTCTAATCAGAGGAAATACAGTAATCTACTGTTTAGCCTTATCCGCGGTCAAGATGAACAAGTATAATTAGTGGTGGTGGTTGGGATAGATGTATGTGCTTGGTAAGTAAATCAGATGTGAACTTAAAAGCGACCTGTGAATTGACTTAGTTGAAAAATCGAACCTGCAAGCCAAAACAATCAAGCACATTATTCACCCACCCTTCGTATCATTTATCACCACATGGCATATTAAAGCACCACTCAGCAAATGAAATCGCTACACACATTAGTCTGAAACCTGAACACTTGATTGGACCCTCCTTCAGGAGGTGTACCAATTCAGTGTTTGGCAGAGGTAAGACTGCCATTTCCTTTTCTTCATATATTAAAGTGGGTTTTATATGTAGATGATTGTTGTTAAGTGTTGCTAAGTGAAAGAAGGAAGATGGTAAAATCTGGTGTTGGCCCTCTCAAGACTATCCAAAGAATTCCAAGTGATCCACCAAATTTAACATCCCTAAACAATAGAGGAAACATTATATCAGAGGTGTCATGTTCCCTGATTCCATGTGCCCTGTAGACAGCATTGGTATTTAACCCAAGCACAATGTGGTACAAGTCAACAATGATGAGAATTCCTTCTACTTAGTCCTGTACTGAGTAGAAGAAACCATCACGGAACCTTTGTCAACAAGGTGGGCTAAAGGCTACATTCCAGGCATAAAATCAGAGACAAGCACTAAATAAGATGATTTGAGGGACAGACTGGGAACGAATTTTTGCTTTAGTCAATAACAATAAGGTAGGAGAACGGGCAAAATGCCACGGGGCCCAGGTGGAGGGGGACATTGGCTCAAAGTCCCTTGATGGCACTGACAAGGTCCCCTCCAGTGAATTTGCCACAAGCCTAAACAGTGTAGTTACACCACTGGGTTCAGTGAATAGAAAGTCCATGCTAACTGAACAATAAACCGGACAAGCAAGATTCGAGACTTGCACAGTTATTGTTCCATAATCCGATAACCTTATCAGTGAAATAGGCAAAATATTTGAGTTGGTAATTTCTGACTGAATTATTCGATGATTAATTATGAAATGTGGCACATGAGGTTCATAATTAAGTGGTATTGGGCAGTATTTATCGAAATATGGAAATTTAAAATAATTTTCATTTTAATAAAAACTAAAAATCACCATTTGAAATTAAATATAAGAATATATTAATTGAGGCTTGTTTACAGGCCAAAACAAAACTGCAAGTAGAGCACTGTGGATTATCTATGGCTCAACATCAAGTACAGTACTTGTTTAATGCATGTCGCATATTGACGGGGACAGTAGGGCACTTGTGCTTAATAGAGCGTGGGGAACAGGGGCACCGACTCACCATCCGTCGGGACTCACCTTCCGTCGCGCCTCACCATCCGTCGCGACTCACCTTCCGTCGCGCCTCACCAACCGTCGCGACTCGCCTTCCGTCGCGTGTCACCATCCGTCGCGACTCGCCTTCCGTCGCGTGTCACCATCCGTCGCGACTCACCATCCGTCGCGACTCACTTTCCTTCGCGCCTCACCATCCGTCGCGACTCACCTTTCGTCGCGCCTCACCATCCGTCGCGACTCACCTTCCGTCGCGCCTCACCATCCGTTGCGCCTCACCTTCCGTCGCGACTCGCCTTCCGTCGCGTCTCACCATCCGTCGCGCCTCACCATCCGTCGCGACTCACCTTCCGTCGCGTCTCACCATCCGTCGCGACTCACCTTCCGTCACGCCTCACCATCCGTCGCAACTCACCTTTCGTCGCGCCTCACCATCCGTCGCGACTCACCTTCCGTCGCGCCTCACCATCCGTCGCGACTCGCCTTCCGTCGCGTGTCACCATCCGTCGCGACTCACCATCCGTCGCGACTCACTTTCCTTCGCGCCTCACCATCCGTCGCGACTCACCTTTCGTCGCGCCTCACCATCCGTCGCGACTCACCTTCCGTCGCGCCTCACCATCCGTCGCGCCTCACCTTCCGTCGCGACTCGCCTTCCGTCGCGTCTCACCATCCGTCGCGACTCACCATCCGTCGCGACTCACCTTCCGTCACGCCTCACCATCCGTCGCAACTCACCTTCCGTCACGCCTCACCATCCGTCGCAACTCACCTTTCGTCGCGCCTCACCATCCGTCGCGCCTTACCATCCGTCGTGGCTCGCCATCCGTTGCTATTCACCATCCGTACACAATGCGATCTATTATTCAGTTATTGTTGATAAAACTATTGATATTTCCAGTAATTAGCAAGTCACATTCTTCTTTCGTTACTTGAACTCAAAGTGTAATATACACTAAACTTTTATCGGCCTATATGAAACGGTTTCAACGAAATCCGACAAAATTTGTTTGAAATTTTCAATGAATAAGAAGACTCGACATGTGTAGGAGTCTATATACAGATATTACTTTTAATGCTGGAGCGCATACTGGCCTTCAGTTGTGGAAGTTAGAGCAATTCATGTACATTACACCACTCACTCTTTAAAGACACTATGAAAGAAGTATATGCAACATGAGATTTTTTAGTGTTGTCTTCGTACATAGTTCACCATAACACCAGTCTTGTTCTGAATGACTACAGGCAGCTGGGGATGCTTAAATCTTTCTTTACGGCGTTGTCGTATATCTTCCTTGAAATTTATTCCAAACAATTATAGTGTGCTGCTATGTTTTCTGAACTACACTAAAAGTCAGAAAAATGATGCTGGCG
>CM061920.1:277290750-277318845 GCA_031002005.1 Vandiemenella viatica
CGATCATTCTGCAGCAGAGAAGTAGATAGCGCTGTCACTCCTAAGGCTTCTGGATTTTACTCCTACATGGAATCGTTTAAGTGTATTTTGTATGTAACGATGGCGATAGAAATTTTTAATCGCTTCGAAATATTGAATGCAGATCTCCAGAAATCGAATCTATATGTTACTGGATCGCGTGAGAAGATAGAAGCAATCACCAACGATTTTTACTGTGTTCGAGATTTAAAATTCGAAGGAATTTGTCGGATAAGTATGCAGTCACTAACTTTGAAATCAACTAACCACAAATCCCACATCAGCGTAAAATTCTCATCGTCTCGACCAAGGTGGAAGCGAAAATCTCCTATTCGAAACACCTCAAAATTTTTTCGGTAAATCTTGAATTGAAGTTGTTATCAACTACTCCTATCGTTAAAGAGTCGATTCCACAACGATTCCATCGACTTCTTAAAATCGTGAGAATGATTCGCCGTGGGACAGCCCGCAAATATTGAAATAGGTAGTTGTAAATTTCTATAACCATGATTTTTACCAAGAAAGATTTCTTAGTGATAGAGACATGCTTTTGCAGTTTTTGAAGAGGCAAAAAAAAAAAAAAAAGATAGGAGTTGTAGATTTTTCACAAAAGTACAAACAGACTAGAAGACTCATAACAGATTTACGATTACTGGGTCGTCCTGTTCGAATTAATGAAGTTTTCGTCTTATACAATACAATACATTCATTTTCCATTGATCCCAATATAAGAGACTGGCTCTGTGGGATGTGGAAAGTTGTCAATTTACAGATAAACAGTTGCATAACAAAATAATAAGTACACCACTAGATGTACAGTCATAGTATACATGGTACATTAAACACTTCCATTACAAAATAATACATACACCAGAAGATGTACAGTCCTAGCATATACGGGACATTACATTTAAAAAAATCCATAACAAAATAATACATACACCACAAGATGTACAGTCATAACATATATGGCACCGTAAACAATTATGTAACAAACTAAATACATACACCAGGAGATGTACAGTCATAGCATACATGGTAAATTAATTATGTGAACTATATTTACACAAGATACTGGCAGTTATTTTTTAGATACCTTAGAAATAAATTCTTTGACAGAGTAGAAGGAGTTGTCAATTAAAAATTCTTTCAATTTTTTCCTGAATTTATTCGTATCATCTACTAAACATTTAATATGTGTTGGGAGCATATTGAAGATATGTATCCCTGAATATCGGACCCCTTTTTGAACAAATGACAATGACTTGTAAGTCTTGTGAAGATCATTTTTACTTCTAGTGCCATAATTGTGTATTTTACTATTTGTTTCAAACAAAGTATAATTTGTGACTACAAAGGACATTAATGTCTGTATATACTCAGATGCTAATATTAAAATCCCTAACTTCTTGGACAGCTCTCTACATGAAGGTCTATTGCTAACCCCACACATAATTCTTATTACACATTTTTGGGCTCTGAACACCTTGTCTCTATGGGTAGAATTGCCCCAGAATATGACAATAAGGAGTGAAAATAAGCAAAATAAACTAGCTGCCTCATACGGAGATCACCTAAAGCTGAAATTGTACGAATTGCAAACGTGGCTGCTCCCAATCACTTTAGTAAGTCAGAAACATTTTCTTTCCAATTTAAATTATGATCAATATACAAACCTAGAAATTTTCCACTCTCTACCTCTTGAATGGACTGGCCTGCAAATTTTATGTCTATATCTGGTGTTAATCTGTGTGATGTACTGAATTGCATATACTGAGTTTATCAAAGTTTAAAGACAAGCCATTAGCTGTAAACCATTTATTAATCAGTTCAAAGACATAATTTGAAATATATTCTGTAGATAAATCTGGAGTGTTTTTAATTCCTATGTTTGTGTCATCTGCAAATTGGACAAATTTTGAGTTTTAGATTAAACACAGGGTAGATCATTAATATATATTAAAAACAATAGTGGCCCCAATATAGAACCCTGAGGTACTCCACATCTGATTAATTTCCACTCAGAAAACAGTGGACCTCTTAAGGCAGCCTTAAAATTCTCCATTGATACTTTCTGTTTTCTATTCAGAAGGTAAGAACTAAGCCATTTATTAACAATGCCATCTATACCATAATACTTAAGTTTCTGTATCAGAATTTTATGATGTACACAGTCAAATGCTTTAGATAAGTCACAAAAAATTCCCACAGGAATTAATTTATCATTTATTCCTTCTAAAATGTTGTCAGTGAATGCAAATATAGCTTGTTCTGTTGAATGACCCTTTTGAAAACCAAATTGTGATTTAGTTAGAATATTATTATTTTTTAGATGTTCATAAACTCTATTGTACATTGCTTTCTCAAAAACTTTGGAGAAGGCTGGTAGTAATGAAATTGGTCGGTAATTCAATACAGCTGCCTTATCTCCCTTTTTATAGAGTGGTTTAACTACAGCATACTTAAGCCTTTCTGGAAAAGTACCCTCAAGTAAAGATATATAAATAGATAACTTAGTATATTACTTAATTCTGTGAAGCACAATTTAATTAATCTGCTGGAAATCCCATCATAACCACTTGAGTATTTGCTCTTAAGGGATTTGATAATTTTTCTTATTTCTTCTGGAGTAGCTAATTTTATAGACATAGAGTTAAATTTTTCTTGGAAGCCTTTTTTGACAAAACCCATATTGTGTGTTACTGAGCTATTAGCAGTCAACTTATCAGCAACAGATAAAAAATGTTTATTAAAATTATGAGCAATTGAAAAATTAGATTCTACTGAATTTTCTTTGACAAAAATATCATTACTTGTTTGATTACTCTTTCCTGTTTCCTTTTTTACAATGTCCCATATTGTCTTAATTTTATTTTCAGAATCATGAATTTTATGTTTGTAGTACATACTTTTAGATTCTTTAATAACCTTTTTCAGCTCAAGACTTAGCCAGGATCGACAATATTTCAAGACAGACTCAATAATATCACAATACTACATGTATATGGTAATCTGACAGACGAACAATATTTGGATAAATTGTTGAATCAGTTCATTTCCAAACGAGCATACTGAATAATAAATATAAAATATAATTTTTGCATAAAACTAAATTTAAATTGGTTAAATTATGTCTTTTAATTCATTTTTTAGTTTTTATCCGAATGAATTTCTATTATGAATTTGTTTGTAGAATTATCACTATTATTATTTTAGGCAAAATAACCAAATAACATTTTCAAGGGAATCTTCCCCCCCCCCTCTCCCCTACTAAATGCCTGACTACCCACCCGGGCCGAGCATGAAACGCCGCCCCTGGTTGCAAAAGCCAAACCCCTCTTCCCTTCTACCCTTCCCCCCCCCCTCCTAATTTCCAATGTTCTTTATAGATACCAACAGTTTTTATCAGATTTCGATGGAACACTGCATTCGTAAACTTAAAAACAAAGAGAAACATAGTGTATACATTCTCCTTACAAAACTCAACCGCTCGCTACCTTATCCCATTTAATGTTTGCAAATGTTCTTTACACAAAGCCAGTTTTTATCTGGTTTCGATGGATGGATACGTGTATACTTTAAAACAATGAGGAAAATACTGTCCATATTAGCTTTACAAAAACCAAACTACTCTTCGTCTCCACAACACTTAATATTTTTTTTTATACATACCTACAGTTTTTATCTGATATCAATAGAAATTTAAACACGTATACTTTAAATCAATCAGAAAAGACCGTCTACATTTCGTATAAAAAATCCAATCCCTCATAGCCTTTACCCCCACCCCTTTTAATTTCCAATGTTAATTACAAAAATCCACTTAAACCTGCAAAAATTAATTAAGTTATTTTTAAGTCTTGGCAGAATATTAATAAAATAAATGTGCCCTAATGTCTCAACATTTACTTCAGATTTCAACTCGGACCCCAAGCTTTCACATTGTGAAAACTAATTAAAAATCTATATTTCCTGTGTGATGCCGGAACAAACAGATATATTCCAGAGAAATATTTGTGTATGTGGTATGTATTGCCCATGTTTCGATTACCGAGCAGCAGCTTTAACAGATGTTATGATAAGGTCGAAACACAGCCTGGATCAAAATGAAAACTGACATGACATTCCTTAACACAACATCCAATTCACCTCGTTCTGGAAGATGTTAGGATATATAAAGATTTGAAAAAAAAAAAATAAAAAAAAGTAAAAGCAAGCGCTATAACCACTTAGCTACCAGGAAGTTCGCAAAATGGGAACTGATGCGGCATATTTAAATTACAAAAGAAACTGTAATACCACTAAAAATTTTAAAATAAAATAATTGTTTAAAAAGCATAAAAACCGCCTTCAAAAAAAGCTCACTAAAAATTTTAAAATAACTTTATACCTTGCTTAGAAGAAATTAAATCTAAATGGACAATATTTAACATTACTGTTGTTGAAATTTTTACATTAATTAGTTATTTTTGGAGTCGGTGCCAGCCAAAACAAGAAAAACAAAAAGATAATAACAATAATACGTAAAAACCATGTTACTACTTACCTACAATTAATGTTAGAAACATGTTTTTTTAAAAAAAAAAAAAAAAAAAAAACCTGAAACATAGAGATGATACGCCGATATTATATTACTAACTGTAAAGAGTTTACTGCATGATCCAGCCTACCAATTGACACTGTAGCGCCAGAGATATGGCTGGATGACCAACAAGGCCGAGCCAAAGATTAAATTACTGTTAATTTGTTATCTGCCTAACGACATGCTGTAAAATATTTTGAATTATTGTTCGTTCTCCCCGTTTCGCCTCGAACACCAAATAAAGTTAAGTAATTCGATCTTCGCGATGTGACAGCTGGTACCAACTCCAAAAATAAATAAGTAATGTAAAAATTTCAATAATACTAATGTTAAATGTTGTCCATTTAGATTTAATTTCTTCTAAGCAAGGTATAAAGTTATTTTAAAATTTTTAGTGAGCTTTTTTTGAAGGCGGTTTTTATGTTTTTTAAACAATTATTTAATATTATCTACAACTTTTTGCAGATGCAAAGAAATCTGTAAAGCTGAACAATCGAGATTTTCTATCAAAAATTTGAAAGTAAAAATAGATTCAAAAGACTGAAGACTTTTTAAAAATCATTTTGCTTTCACGCCAGCATCATTTTTCTGACTTTTAGTGTAGTTCAGAAAATATAGCAGCACACTATAATTGTTTGGAATAAATTTCAAGGAAGATATACAACAACGCAGCGTAAAGATTTAAGCATCCCCAGCTGCCTGTAGTCATTCAGAACAAGACTGGTGTTTTGGTGAACTATGTACAAAGACAACACTAAAAAAATCTCATGTTGCATATACTTCTTTCATAGTGTCTTGAACAACCAGGTTTAAAGAGTGAGCGGTGTAATGCACATGAATTGCTCTAACTTCCACAACTGAAGGCCAGTATGCGCTCCAGCATTAAAAGTAATATCTGTATATAGACTCCTACACATGTCGAGTCTTCTTATTCATTGAAAATTTCAAACAAATTTTGTCGGATATCGTTGATACCGTTTCATAGAGGTCGATAAAAGTTTAGTGTATATTACACTTTGAGTTCAAGTAACGAAAGAAGAATGTGACTTGCTAATTACTGGAAATATCAATAGTTTTATCAACCATAACTGAATAATAGATCGCATTGTGTACGGATGGTGAATCGCAACGGATGGCGAGCCGCGACGGATGGTAAGGCGCGATGAAAGGTGAGTCGTGACGGATGGTGAGTCACGACGAAAGGTGAGTCGCGACGGATGGTGAGGCGTGACGGAAGGTGAGTCGCGACGGATGGTGAGTCGCGACGGATGGTGAGACGCGACGGAAGGTGAGTCGCGACGGATGGTGAGGCGCGACGGAAGGTGAGTCGCGACGGATGGTGAGGCGCGACGTATGGTGAGGCGCGACGGAAGGTGAGTCGCGACGGATGGTGAGGCGTGACGGAAGGTGAGTCGCGACGGATGGTGAGGCGTGACGGAAGGTGAGTCGCGACGGATGGTGAGGCGTGACGGAAGGTGAGTCGCGACGGATGGTGAGGCGTGACGGAAGGTGAGTCGCGACGGATGGTGAGGCGCGACGTATGGTGAGGCGCGACGGAAGGTGAGTCGCGACGGATGGTGAGGCGCGAGGAAAGGGCCCGGGCCCGTGGCATTTTGCACGTTCTGCCACCTTATTGTTATTGACTAAAGCAATCATTCGTTCCCAGTCTGTTTCTCAAATCATGTTATTTAGTGCTTGTCTCTGATTTTATGCCTGGAATGTGGCCTTTAGCCCACCTTGTTGACAAAGATTCCATGATGGTTTCTTCCACTCAATACAGGAATAAGTAGAAGGAATTCGCGACGGAAGATGAGTCGCGAGGGATGGTGAGGCGCGACGGAAGGTAAGTTCCGACGGATGGTGAGTCGGTGCCCCTGTTCCCCACGCTCCATTAAGCACAAGTGCCCTACTGTCCCCGTCAATATGCGACATGCATTAAACAAGTACTGTACTTGATGTTGAGTCATAGATAATCCACAGTGCTCTACTAAGCAGTTTTGTTTTGGCCTGTAAACAAGCCTCAATTAATATATTCTTATATTTAATTTCAAAGGGTTATTTTTAGTTTTTATTAAAATGAAAATTATTTTAAATTTCTACATTTCGATAAATACTGCCCAATACCACTTAATTACGAACCTCATGTGCCACATTTCATAATTAATCATCGAATAATTCAGTCAGAAATTACCAACTCAAATATTTTGCCTATTTCACTGATAAGGTTATCGGATTATGGAACAATAACTGTGCAAGGCTCGAATCTTGCTTGCCCAGTTTATTGTTCAGTTAGCATGGACTTTCAATTCACTGAACCCAGTGGCGTAACTACACTGTTTAGGCTTGTGGCAAATTCATTGGAGGGGACCTTGTCAGTGCCATCAAGGGACCTTGAGCCAATGGCCCCCTCCACCTGGGCCCCTTGGCATTTTGCCCGTTCTCCTACCTTATTGTTATTGACTAAAGCAATAATTCGTTCCCAGTCTCTCCCTCAAATCATCTTATTTAGTGCTTGTCTCTGATTTTATGCCTAGAATGTAGCCTTTAGCCCACCTTGTTGACAAAAGTTCCGTGATGGTTTCTTCCACTCAATACAGGACTAAGTAGAAGGAATTCTCATCATTGTTGACTTGTACCATATTGTGCTTGGGTTAAATACCAATGCTGTCTACAGGGCACATGGAATCAGGGAACATGACACCTCTGATATAATGTTTCCTCTATTGTTTAGGGATGTTAAATTTGGTGGACCACTTGGAATTCTTTGGATAGTCTTGAGAGGGACAACACCAGATTTTATCATCTTCCTTCTTTCACTTAGCAACACTTAACAACAGTCATCTACATATAAAACCCACTTTAATATATGAAGAAAAGGAAATGGCAGTCTTACCTCTGCCAAACACTGAATTGGTGTACCTCCTGAAGGAGGGTCCAATCAAGTGTTCAGGTTTCAGACTAATGTGCAGGGCCGGCGTTAGGGGGGGTTAAGCGGGGCAAAAGTACCCGGGGCCCGGGCTACCAAAGGGGGGCCCGCCGGCCTGGATGCCTAAATAAATAGAAATCAAACACAAATTTTAAAATCTGCACCAATAATTTTGAACATTTTTGTATTAAAATGTTCTGAATTTATCCAAAAAAACAAAGTGTAAAGTAAAAATATCTTCGGCGGGGGTGGGGGGGGGGGGGGGGGGGGGGGGGGGGGGGGGCCGCCTAAGATCGCTTACCCGGGGCCCGAGAATCCTAACGCCGGCCCTGCTAATGTGTGTAGCGATTTCATTTGCTGAGTGGCGCTTTAATATGCCATGTGGTGATAAATGATACGAAGGGTGGGTGAATAATGTGCTTGATTGTTTTGGCTTACAGGTTCGATTTTTCTACTAACTCAATTCACAGGTCGCTTTAAGTTAACATCTGATTTACACACCAAGCTCATACATCTATCCCAACCACCACCACTAATTATACTTGTTCATCTTGACCACGGATAAGGCTAAACAGTAGAATACTATATTTCCTCTGATTACACGTTCTGACCATGCTTCTGTCTATCGAGTCTACACACTGTGTCACCACTTCTCACTACTACTAGCTTGTTCTTCCTCACGAAGCACTTTCTAACGTGATCAGCGGACAACATTTTATTACTTTTAGTTCCATACAGGGCGCGCTGTAAACTTAACCCAACTCCTGTGGTGGCCAGCTACAGACTGACTCAATAATTACTTTTTTACCCCCCATGCCTCTGCACTCAACATTGCTTCATGGCGACTTAAGCTTTACAAATAATTTTCATTTACTTCTCCCAATTACTGTTATCATTCTTTCTGTACCTGGCTTAATACTGCCTTGCCACATGAGACATGATGTGGAACTAAGAATGTCAGTCTCATTTGGCCCAGTTGAAATATCAAAATATCTTTAGTTAGGTATCCTCCAGTTTTGATTGGTCACATTATACAGTTAACCCATGTTTAGCATCTTGGCATTTATTTATTTTTCTGTTTGCATCTTAGCCCAAAATCTAGAGTTTAATCTGGGCCCTCATTTTCATTCCATTTTAAGCATTTACACTTACTCCATGTTTAATGTGAAATGTCTTGCATTTAGCATATTTAAATTTTGTAGTTTATTATAGACTATAAATACTATTGTGATAATAGTGGCAATGAAAATGCTGCTAGACAATGAATATTAGGAAGTTTACGGAAAGTAAACCCATCACTCACCACAGATGAAGGCATGAGGGATGCAACAAACAAGAAAATGTGAACAGACTTTACAATATTTCAGTGTAAACCTTAATCATGTTTAAAGGTGAGGTATATGGCAAGTGAGTCGGATGCAAACACACGACTCAAGAAAATATATACGGTATATTTAAAATGGAATGAACTAAAATATTGTAATTAAATTGGTCTGAGTATTTTTAACCAATACTGGATAATTAGACAAATATGATTCATAACACCTTTCATTTATGCCAATTGGGGGAAAAGAATTAGGATTTGCCATGTTTGAAAGTTTCTTAATATTTTGAGCAAATCTGTATGTTATATGATACAAGTACAGTATCTGGTGACTACATTTATAATATGGTAACTCAACACATAAATTTGTAAACATAAGCTCTCATTTTGACATAGTCAATTGAATATTTTAACACTGAATGGCCAGATAAATATGTATGCATTACATAAAAAATAAAAACAGCAATTTAATTTCCTGTAATTTATAGCATCCTGCATAAAATGTTTTTGATTAACAGTTTTGTGTTACAGCACCTCAACCAACCAAAGGTAAGAGGAGTTTTTCTCCATCACACTGCTTAACACACCTTGTATGCTGGCTCAATTCTGTTTCCTTTCCAGTGCTTAAATTTCAACAACAGAGTAAAATAATTATGAGGCCCGCAACGGATTCGTGTTGACCCATCAGTTGGACAAACAATTTATCGTGAAGGCTTTGTTTTCGGATATCTTCTTTGAAGGAGCGGTGATTTTAAGCCCATCCGCTATTCTTCCTCCGCCATTCACTGCCATTATTTCTTGGCAGTCTACTTTGGAGTTCTTGTCTCTCGACATTTTCTCCTTATTCATTGGATGGTGCATTACGTCACTTTGGGTGTGTCGTATTGGTTGGCGTTATGTGATTAACTTTTTATTTTGTCTTTTTAGTGTTGCCTGAGCAATGCTAACGGTCTTCTGTGCCGGCCGGTGGGAACTTCATATCGACCGAGCACGCTGACCAGTGGGTTGTTACTCTTCTCAGCTTTCCGATAAAACGCCGTAGCGAGTGCTTGGAAGCGGTCTTTAATGGGTGGTACGCCTGCCTCCTCGTGCAGCGCTGCAGTCGGGAAGCGCGATGGCAGGTGTAGGGCGCGCTTCAGCGCCCTGTTCTGGATGACTTGAAGCCGGTTGACGTATTTGTCCGCCGCGTAGCCCCACACTGGGCAGGCGTACTCAAGAAGTGGCCTGACCAGTGTGAGGTAGATCTTCACGCCCAGTGCAGGTGGAAGCGCACTGGTTCTGTTCAGCAGAGGGTAAAGATCATGCAGTCTTCCGCTGGCCCTCCTGTGTACTTCATTTATGTGTGATTGCCACGTGAGCTGGGAGTCGAGTGTGACTCCAAGGTATTTTAACGTTGTCTTCCATGGAATGTCTACTCCGTGGAGTTTCAGTACTGTATCCGCGTGGTTCCTGTTCCTCGGACCGTATTTCCTTGTGATGACAATCGCCTGGGTCTTCGCGGCGTTTACTTCTATACGCCATCTGCGCGCCCAGGCCTCCGTCTGTTGGAGTATATCTTGTAGCCTTCTGGTGGCGATGGCTCTGCTACGGCTGCTGGTGACATAAGCTGTGTCATCAGCGTAGGTAGCCGTCTGCACTCGGACCGCCGTGGGAACGTCGGCCGTGTAGAGGGAGTAGAGTGTTGGACCCAGTACGGACCCCTGAGGGACCCCTGCCATGGTGCGCCTGCGCGTTGAAGTTTTCCCGTCGACTCTGACGTGGAAGGTTCTTCCAAGTAGGTACGAACGGATCATCTTCACTAACTGCCCCGGGAAGCCTTGTTGGTACAGTTTAAGTAAGAGCCCTGTGTGCCACAGCGAATCAAACGCTCTTGTGATGTCGAGCGACACGAGGGCACAGTATTCCTTGTGCAGGAAAGCTCGGGTCGCGGACTCCACGATGCGTAGCACCTGTTGTGACGTGGAGTGGCCACGCCGAAAGACGAACTGATGAGCGGGGAGGATGTTATTCGCCTCGATGTAGGAGTTAATCCTTTTCAGGAGAAGCCGCTCGAAGATCTTACTGACGGACGGCAAGAGGCTGATCGGCCGATAGTGCTGTGGGAAGATGGGATCTTTCCCGCTCTTGTGTACCGCCACGACTTCGGCGTGTTTCCACCGACGTGGGTATCTCTTCGTTAGCAGGATTCTGTTGAAAAGGTTCGCTAGGTACACCGAGGCCTCGGGCGGCAGGTTCCTCAAGCACCGATTTGCAATCCCATCGTGGCCGGGTGCTTTGTCCAGCTGTAGCTTCATCAAGCAACTGGCCACCTCCGCTGGGGAGATCGGTTCTATCTGCTCTTCACCATCATCGGCGTCGAGATAGACTCGTAGACGGCGTCGAGCAGCACGCAGTTCCCGGTCATTTAAGTTTGCTTCAGATGGGCGGAATCTCCGTTCGAAGCTGTCGGCCAGGGCATTCGCCTTGGCCGCTGGCTTGTAGACGAGCCCATTCACGCCATGCAATGGTGGGATGCGCTGTCTTCTCTTTGTGAATTTTCGGGTCTGCTCCCACATGGTTCCATCGTCAGGCTTGAGCGAGGATACGCGGGCATCCCACTCCCGGTTCCGGTTCTCAACTCCTTCTGTAGCCTGTTAAGGAGTCTCCTAGTCACAGGATTTCTGGTGAGCTTCCACTACTTGCTGACACGGTTCTTGTGCCGGATAGCCGCAATTAGGTGTGGTGGAAGCCGTTGCGTAGGGACTGGTCTTCGATTGCGCAGAGGTGTGGATGCTGACGTGGCGTCCTTGACTATTTCTTCGAAGGCGCGCAGTGTAGTATCCACGTCTTCGACTCGCTGGTTGGCTAGAGCAGTAGAGACGAGTTTTCGGTAGCTTGCCCAGTCAGTGTTGCGGAAATCCAGGTGGTTTTCTTCTGTTTCCTGCCACGGTCCAACATCCACTGCGACTATCACCGGCGAATGGTCAGACGACATCCGGTTGATAGTGGTCGCGTCTATGAATCCAGTAAGGCCGCTATGTCAATGACATCCGGCCTGTAACCGCTAGCTGGGAAGTGTGTAGGCTCTTCTGGGCCCCACACACACATGTTGTGCCTGAGGGCCAGACGTCTCAGTAGGTTGCCAGCTGGGTTCTTGATTCGACTGTTCCAATCGGGGTGTTTCGCACTGAAATCACCACCGATCAGAACCTTGCCCCTGATTGTCGCCAGCGCGGTGAGGTCGGCTTCCACCATCTGCCTGGTGGGGGGCCGGTAGACTGCCACGACCGTAAGTTTTCCGGTAACAGTGGTCACCTCCACTCCGACGGCTTCTATTTGCTGCATTGGCGGTAGAATCACTTGGCAGTGCGGTATTCTGCGTTTGATGAAGACTGCAACTCCTCCCCCGGCGCACAGTGGTCTGAAATCCCGAAAAGCTGGCCAAAAGTAAAAAAAAAAAAGTTGCTATTTAGGAACTTTGACTTTACTAGTTCCATAGAGCGGTATTTCTTTGATGTAAATCACGTGTCGGTTTCGCTTTGTGACTCATGCAGAAGGGCATAGACTCGTTTGAAAGTGCCGACGCGACGTGGCGAGAACATCTGGCGAGTTGTAGCTCATACCGAAAATAAGCGATTAGTTGGAAAGTAATCGGCGAAAATTCACAATTCTTTTAAATGTAATAAGTGATTGTGTACAGAACGACGTGGTGTTGCGAACATTTGAATTCGAAAAATGGATTCACCCCCACAATGTAAGAAAAATAATAATCTACATTAAACAAATTATTTAAATTTAAAGTTGAAAAAAGTTTGTGTGTTCTGTCGTGTTCGGTCGAATCTCTTATGCAACCTTATGGCCTATATTGTATTTGATATTTATTTTAAAAAATTGGCTGCTACTAGCTGCTATTCTGTTAATAATATAATTTTTTGTGTTAACATGTATAACGACAAAATTGTTGATCAGGTAAATAATTTAAGGTTTGAATACGGCCTTGACTTTTCGTCATATTTCGGTAATACTTTCAGGTTTCAGTGTATTTGAGGACTGATTTATGAGAATGAAATTTAACAGAATCATTAATAAATCGATTAAAAAATTAAAAGATTATAATAAATTACAGTATTTTTTAAATACATTTTTAATGGATTTTAAATGTTTCAGAATGTACATCTACTACACGTGTAGAGATTTCTAGAAAATAAATTATTTTACTACTAAAAGGAAAACTAAACAATGATGTTGCAGACATTGTTGCAACAATTGAAATTCATAAATCTGATGAAACAAAAGTAACTATTTAGGAACGTTCACTTTACTAGTGCCATAGAGTGATATTTCTTTGATGTAAATCACGTGTCGGTTTCGCTTTGTGACTCATGCAGAAGGGCATAGACTCGTTTGAAAGTGCGCAAGAATCGTGCAATAAATATTTAAAAAGGTTTCGGGAAGATTTCTCGCGAAAATGCAGCCGCCAAAAAACGATGAAGGATGTATTTTCGCGACTTTTGGTTTCCTCAAACCCCTTTATTACGAGCCTCAGGAAATTGCCACAAAAAAAGTTGAGATCGCTATCAATAGAGGCATTAGAGCTACTCAATCCGCCAGATATCGCAACACATTGCTCTGATGTAACTGATTCTGTGACGGATGAATCAACGACAGATTGTTGTGATTCCGATAGCGAATAAAATGTACCTTGTTTCTTATTAAGCAATCGAATTTTTTTACAAATAAAAAATGTTTTATAAGTAAAATTGCATAAAACTATTTTTCTTTTTTCTTCAACAATACAATTTTAGACATTTTTAATAAAATATTATCAATAAGCAATTATGTTTTTTATTTTAAAAATGAAATATAGATTTACGTCCTCATAAGTCCCGTCTCATGATAATTTATTTTTTGCAGAAGATACTATTTTTCTGTTTGTAAAAATGTCCACCACAATGGCTTTGTCATTTTTATATTATAAGAGCTAATTTTAATCAGTATTAACAAAAGTCGTGATATATTCAATATCGTATGACATATTGTTTGAATTTTTTTCATTATCACCAATTTCATATACTTATAAGATATTTTATGCATTCAACATAATTTTTTGTACTAGCATCCGCCATTTTGAAGCCACCATTTTTTTTTAAAATAATGTCCAGATTTTTTATAACAGATATTAAATCACCCAATATTTATACTATTTTTAAGATAATCTGCCATTTTAAATATTTTCTGCCATTTTGGAACCGACATTTTGTTTATTTTTATTTTTTTTTATAATTGACGTAGATATTCGTTATCAGCGACCTAGACAGATCATGTATACAAATTTTCATGAAGATTAAACAAGTATTTCTATTTTGGCCAGCTTTTCGGGATTTCAGACCACTGTGCGGCGGTGAGGCGGTCTCGTCTGTAGCAACAGTAGTTAGCTGCAGAAACACGGAGTCCCGACTTGAGGTGGGATTCGCTGATGAGGCAGACATCTATATCCTGCTCCCTCAGAATCTGCCGGAACTCAATCATCTGTGAATACACGCCATTGGCGTTCCATATGCAGAATTTGAGATTCCGTATGTGGGGTCCTCTATCCATTGTGGTTGTGGTTGTGGCATTTGCATATGGGAGAGGCCGAAGCCGACGTCGCTGAGGCATGCATGCTGCTTGTCATGTTGTCGAGTCTCTGTATCAGGGTGACCATCATATTCATTATGGTATTCATCATGGTGATAAGTTGCTCCATGGTGTCTGCAGGTGCTTGTGCGGCCCCGCTGCATCCTTCGCTGGATGGGATTTGGTCTGGCTGCAGGTTGCCGTGGTTCTTGTAAAGCTGTCTCTGTTGGTTCCTGCAACCTCCCTGGGCTGTCAGGAGGATTTCCATTTGGTGGGACGCCAGAAGTAGCTGCAGCAAACGTACGGTTGTCTCTGCGGTTGTTGGTTATCTTCTTGGCAGGTTGCCTCTTGCCCGTTGCTGCTTGCCCAGGTGTAGCTGCCAGCTGCCGCCCCTGGTCTGCTGACTGTTCGTTCTTCTATTCGAGGTTCTCTCTTGTGGTGTTCGTTCCACGAAGTCGATCGCGTGCCCTCTTATAAGCGCTGCAGCCCTTATAGCTGGCAACATGGTTGCCGCCACAGTTGTGGCATTTGGCGGTGTCCTTGGTCTTCGCTGCAGTGCAGTTGTTGGAGTCGTGCGGGCCGGCGCATTTTACGCAGACCGACTTCATCCTGCAATGCCGGGCCACGTGCCCGAACAGCTGGCAGTTGTAGCATTGGGGAGGCCCGGCTGAGGAGCGTAACTTCTCTGTGGTAACCTTCAGGTGGCATATACTTTCCACCTGGAAGATTTCACGGTTCACCACAGTATCTGGTACTACTGCCAGAAAGAGCGGCATTTCGACGTTCGTTCCTGGGCGTCTTAGTTGGGCAACAGCTTGAACGTCGAAGCCCAAGGCAATCAGTTCTTCCTTGAGATCGGCGACTGGAAAAGAACGTGGTATTCCCCTGAACACCACCTTAAGTCGCTTAACTTCGCCAGTAGGGAACGTAAAATACGGAGTCTGCATTTGGTCCAGTTGCTTCGTCAAGGCGGAGTAGTCTTCCACGGTGGTAAACGTAAATTTAATTTTATCTCCGCCCGCTGTTTTGGCAGAGAATGGGTCTTTGGCAATCTTCTTCACCCATTCATGGAGCTTCTTATAACTCTCTTGGAATGCCACCACGATGGGCGGAATGTGTGGACTTCTGTTTCTGGGAGGCTCTTCTTCTTGTAGCAGTGCAAACTGATTTGAGGTTTCCATCCGCTCGGGCTCCGGCGACGGCAGCGGCTTGCTCGTGCGGCGAGCCAACACGAACCCCTCGCTGTCAGGCAGATCTTCTGCTGTGCTGCATCCAGGCGTTGCAGTCTGGCAGCTGTTAGCGGCTATTTCTTCTTCGGTGGTCTTCCTGTAATTTATCTTCACAGCACCTCCGGGCCGAGCCGAGATACTTGGCTCAGGGAAGCTGAAAGCCCCCTTGAGAGTCTTCTTTGTAGCTTTCTTGCCTTTGCTAGGCGCCGAGAGCTGTGACACTGGCACGCTGATTTTATAGTTGACACCTCTCACATCATTCTTAGAAATCTTCGTCTTGCCGGAAGAAGGCGGAGAAGTTCTCCTCTTTGTCTACAGGACCGTGGGCTATCCCAGTCGTCAGCTGCGAGTAATAAGCGTTCCGATCAGAATCCATTTCCAAGTCCATTGTGGTTTGCTGGGTCGTCATAGGCGGTGGCTGTATTGATCCATTTGAAGCCCCACTCAAGTCCGTTTCCGTATGCTCAGTCGTCGACATTGCCGCGGTTGCCGCCGGCAAAGCCGAGTGCACTGGGGCACTCGGCCCGCCTGGCGCGGCAGCGCAGCTAGCACTTTCCTCATCGCTCGTCATAACAGCACGACGGCAGACTCGGAGCCCATCCGCTATATGTCATGTGAAAAAGGACATCAAATCTAGCCGTAACTCCACCTTGGCATCGATTCAACCGCCGCCGTGAGCATTTTCTGCTTTTCCTTTGTTAAGCAGTTGTGGTGAAGTTTGTTGTCATTAGACATTTCCTTCAATCTTACAGATTTAGTCACTTTACTGGTGGTTTGCCTTTTGGTTGCTCTTTGTTTTTCTCAATTATTAGTTAGAATTGACAGTGGTCTTTTGTGTATGTCAAAGGTAGTAAAATACTGGCCAAGATTTGCTATTAGTGGGTTAGTCGACTTTCGTGATGTCCTATAGAAAGATTTGGTAATTTCCATAATTCTTTCTTGGAGCATTGGGACACCTGCTGCTTCGTGCAGGTCTGCTGTGGGAAATCGGTTTGGCACATGTAGTGCTCGCCGAAGTGATCTGTTCTGCATCGTTTGCAAACGGTTTATTTGGGCCTTGGATGCATACCCCCACACAGGGCACGCATATTCAATCACCGGTCGTATTAGGCTACAGTATACACTGACGCCGGTGCAGGCTGACAATGAGCTATCCCTGTTGAGTATTGGGTATAACTCTTGTAGCCTAGCTGCAACTTTTCGTCGTGTCTCCTCAATGTGATGTTTCCAGGTTAGACGAGTGTCCAAAATCACGCCGAGGTATGTAGCTGTGGTTGTCCATTCGATGTCTTCGCCATTTAGGTGTAGGTTACGCATGCGGTTTTGCCGACGGTCACGCTTCCCCAGGCGCCTGGTCAGCATAATAGCTTGAGTCTTTGTCGAGTTTAAAGTTATTCTCCAACGTCTTGCCCAGGCTTCAGTCTGCTGGAGGACTTCTTGTAATCTTCTGATTGCAGTGGCTTTATTTCTGTGCGCGGTAAAGAACGCAGTGTCGTCTGCATATAGGGCAGTACGTACTGTGACTGGGGCTGGTATATCCGCGGTATATAGATTATACAATACCGGACCTAGGCAAGCCGCAACGAGATTTGACCCCTGCTATGATTGGTTCCACAGCCGACCAATCAGAGGTAGCAGCGGGAATCTGGTCTAGCTCAGCAGCTTCGCATGTTCCTGACCTCACTTCACCGGAAGATGGCGCCGACGATTCAGAGCGCCGAAATATTGTGTGATTATTATAACACTTCTATAACTCGGCTAGTCACCCGAGAGCATTATTTGTATTCTCAACGCCGAGAAAGACTTCGTAATTATATATTTTACCTCTACGGGGAGGATATTTATTGTAAAGTCAAGCAGCTGGAGAAGTTACGCAAGAGAAAATCCAGACTTCTCAGCGCGCTCGCCTTTCTTCAGCGCTGCAGGGACCAGGACATCGTCCCACGGTTTGCTGAGATTCGGCACCCGATTGACTCTTTCGCTGCGAAGAAAATTCTGCGGCGGGCCAGCTTGGCTCTAGTGCGGGAAAGGATACGGTATACCAGGCGTGAACTAGAATCCGTGTCTAAAGCACTTTTTGACGTCCACCTGTTTCTATCAAACCACATACACCGTGACGCCTGGGACTGGATAGACAGTTGTACTGTGGCTGGAAGTTGCAAGGTTCAATACAGCGCAACGGCACGTCAATGCGGCAAGTTCTCTCGGCTCGCCCGATGTTCCAAGCCACTCTCAGAGCCAGACAGGAGTACAGTCATCAATCTGAGTGGTGAGGTAATGGACTCTGACACCATATCGGTGCTATCTAAAGGACTAAATTTTGCTCCAGTACCGAAGTCCATACCGTATAGAGATATTCTTACCGGCGTTGAACAGGCCGTCCGTGGTTTGCCTATGGAGGCTGCAGAAGAAATGAGGCGTGAAACCTGCCGTATTTTATGCAAATCAAAGTCGCCACGGCCCAACATCACAGCTGCCGAGAGGAGATCACTTCGGGCGTTGCGGAAAAACCCAGGCATTATTGTCTTACCGGCAGACAAAGGTAACGCTTCTGTAGTGCTTACTATGGATGATTATCGTCGAAAGGTGGAAGAACTCCTGAAAGACACATCCTATCGCAAGATTGCACGGGATCCTACCAACGCCGTGGTGAGAAAAACGACAGCTCTTCTTAAGAACTCAGGGCTGCCAGAAGACACAGTTAAACAGCTACTACCCTGGGCTGCTGTTCCTCCAAGGCTCTATGGACTCCCCAAGATCCATAAAGAGGGTACCCGCAACCACCGACAAGAAGGCCTACCAGCTCAGAGAGATACTTTGTATACGTCACACAAAGAAGGCCTCGTTACTTCGTGGATCATCGTAATGTTTCGTGTCGACAGCGGTAGCCATCTTGGCTCTGGACACCTGTAGCTGCTTGATAGAGTCTAGCGTGTCTAGTGTTGTAATAGCAATATCGTTGTGATTTCATCGCTAATTTTCGTGCAGAATCGTTAATATTATTACAAATTATTTGCTAAGTATATCATAATAAGATGCCTAATAAATGCTGTGTTCCTAGATGCACTAGTAATTATAAACATGCTGAAATTATGCAAGTTTTTAAGTTTCCTAGGGACGAATCCAGAAGAAGTAAATGGCTTTCAGCAATTCACAGAGAGAACTTCACTCCAACTGTTAATTCAGTGGTAAGTAAACCACCTGTGTGTTTTTTATAAGATCTAATTTACGAGATAGACGTAAAATATTATAATATTTAGGTTAAGCCTAGGCCCTACTACATAATTATAGAATTATTACATATTAAAATCAGTATGCTAAATTAATTCTGAACAATTAGGCATATCTTAAGGTTATGTATTGCTATTAATAATAATATTTATAGCATAACTTTTGCCAATGAATTTTGTAAGTGAGGTTTGGCTTAACTTACTATTTGTACACATGTGAGACTAAAACCTTAATTTCTGACATTTTTTTTTCAGGTTTGCAGAAAACATTTCAAAGAGAGTCATCATCCTGTGTGGATTGGAAAACTGGAAAGACAATAACTGTGCCTTTGACAAGACACCGATTAAAAGAAGATGCAGTTCCTGAACTCTTTCCTAATTGTCCAAATTATCTATCTTCTAATACTTCAAGAAGAGAGGCTCCAGAAGACAGAAGAGAAAGATTGGAAGCTGATGCTCTTCAAAGTGCAATTTTGGAAAGTGAAAAACGTGCAGAGGAATACAATAAGAAGCATTGTTTTAAAAATTTTCAAGAATTTAATGAAAGATTTCAGTATGTGTCGTTGAGTGAGAATTGGTGTGTTGTGCCTAAAAAGTCTTTTGTCTTATTCATATATGTCGATTTAGAAGATTGTTCTCATAATGTCTACTTTACTGTCTCTGAAGACCTGAGCATTAAAGTATTTCTTAAAGGAGTTGAAATTAAAATGAAAGAAGTTTCAAAAATTGTTACATCTACAGCTGAAGTAGAATCTACAATGAGAAGTGCAGAAATCCTGTTAAACAAAGGTAAGGAGAATGCAGTTGATTATGTCAGTATCATAGTAGATTTACTACAACGTATTACCTGCGAGGAAAAGAAAAAGAAAGTTGTAGATTTTGTTGTGTCTCAAATGCTGCTTATCAACAAGGCAAAGGAAAGACACAAGTTTGAATTTGACATAATGATTTTATCCTCCATTCTATTTTTGATTTCCAGACAAGCTTACAGATTTCTAAGAAACAGTAGCTATATCATTTTACCCCATCCCAACACCATAAAAAATATGGTATCCCCTATTAATGTAAATGCAGAAAATTCTGATTTTCTATCTTACATAAAACAGAAGAAAAGTTTCCTAAAACCTTGTGATCTAGCTGTTAACTTAATGATAGATGAAATTCACATTAAACCCTATTTGGACTATAAAGGTGGTAATATTGTTGGAATGGCCTATGACAGCACTGATACTTCAACTACTGCACATACTTTCATGATTCAAAGTATTATGTCTCCTTTCAAGGATGTTATTCACATTCTACCAGTGAGTAAAATTGATGCTGTTGCTTTATTTTCTGTAATACAACAATTGTTAAAGGGGCTAGAAGATATAGGATTTAAAGTTATCAGCATAATTACAGACAACAACAGAATTAATAGGAAAGCTGTTACACATTTTGCAAATCCTCCAAAGGAAAGTATTTTGTATCAAAATCCTAAAGATAGCTCCCATCCTCTGTTTTTTTTACATGATTCTGTCCATATTTTGAAATGTATACGAAATAATTGGCTAAATCTAAAGAATCAAGACCTAACATTCTCTTACCCTGATTTTGAGGACCCTACTGTTGTTCGATTTGCATCATTTGGTGCTTTAAGAAAATTATTTGGTCTTGAGAAAGATAAAATTTTTAAATTTAGTTATGGTCTCTCAATTAAAGCTCTGTGGCCATCCTCATTTGAAAAACAGAATGTAAAACTAGTGTTGCAAATTTTTAATGAGTGTATTGCAAACAGTTTACTAGAATTAGGACCAGTGAATTCAATTGTTAACTATGAGGACACTGCTAAGTTTATACATATTATTAGTAGTTGGTGGTCTATCATGAATGTGAAGACACCTCTTAAGGGATTTAGATTAAGAAATGAACTGCAAAAACCTTTGACTAAAGATGCTGGTGATATAAGGTATGATTTTTTGCAGAAATTTCTTACTTGGCTTGACAAATGGCTAACATTGGATGTAAATGGTAAACTAACAAAGGAAACACACAGTGCTCTTAGTTTAACTACATACAGCATTCTTGAACTAACAAGTTACTGTGTTGATGAACTTAAAATGAACCATATTTTACCTGGGAAATTTCAAACAGATGTGTTAGAGGCAAGATTTGGTATGTACCGTCAGTTGGCAGGTTCACAATACAACGTTTCTATGAGACAGGTTTTCGAAGCAGAAAAAAAACTTAGGTTGCAAAGCACTTTAACTCTATCTTTAACACCTGGTTCATTGTTTAAAAAGTTGGTAATTGAAAATATTTCAGAAGGAGATGCTGTTCCAGATTCCTCTAAAGAAACTAACAATAAGATTGACATTGATATTACAACAAATGAAATTAATTCTGTAACTTCTGATTTACCTGTAATCACTTATATTACTGGTTATTGTTGCTATTGTGTACTGAAAAAGATCAAATGTGGAGAGTGCAGAGATTTTTTGACTTTAGATAAGGAAATCGTATGTGGTTTAGAATATAAATTAATTGAGGAATTGGACAGAGGCAAGTTATGCTTTCCTCGCAAAACACCACTCTCACTTGTGATATTTGTTTTTTCTGTTTTTAAGAAAATTGTTAGATAAAGAAAAAGAATTCAATTTTTTTAAAGTAGAAAATCAGAGGCAGTTAGCTTTTCAATCAATTTCTGATAAAGTTGCTTCACATGATGACTTTGCTGTTGTCAGTCCATGTGCACAGCACCCAGTTATAAACATATGGAACAAAATAGTGTGGACATCTATAAATATAATACTAAACAACTTCTGTAAAATGAAAAATAACCAAGTGTGGTCCACCAAAAGCAATAAAAGAAAATTAAGCACATTAAACCAAAAATGAAAACATGATCTGTGTAGTTAAAGTATTTAATCAGTAGTGGTTAACAATTTCCTAAGTACTTTATCATGTAAATTAATTAATATTTTATTAACAGTTTTTAATATTAACAAAATATGTAGGCTATAACTTAGTAAGAGGAGAACCTTAAATTTTATGATAAGTGTAGGCCCCTACCATACATTTTATGAAGACTATTGTACTCACCATTCTTGTATCTTTGTATGTACGACTTATCAGTTCAATGATTATGAAACTTGGTATATGGTCTGCTATGATATGCTGTGAAAATTATGTGGTTTTATGATGATGATGTTGATGATTATGTCACTGAAGATAAATTTGTTATGACATGTTCAGTGATTATATTTTTATGATAAATGCTATATGTTGAATGAATATGTATTTTCATGATGATAAAGATTATGATTATGCTATTTTGAATAATCAAGTGGTCTCATGATGGTCGAAAATTTAGATCAATTTGCTATGTTAAAAGATTAGGCCTATTTGCTCTCATGATGATATGGTATATTTTTTATGCTATGATATGTTGTGATGGCTATGTGTTGTCAAGATGATGGTATATCTGCTATGATATGTTTTGATGATTTTGTATTTTCATGAGGATGAAGATGATAAATATGGTACATAATATGTTACATGATTTAGTGTATTTGCTCTCATGATGATGATGATGATATGTTACATTTGTTACACTATGATATGCAGTGATGTATATGTGACATCATAATAAAGATTTTGATAAATATGCAATGATATGGTGTGATGATTTGTGATATAATTTTGATAATAATCTGCTACGATATATTGTGATAATTATGTGATATCATGATGATGATATTCTGCTAAGATATGGTGTGATGGTTATGTGATTATTATTCATTGATTTTAGATAGATAGATATGTTCACTTTGATCCCATGTGAGAATAATCTCGGGGATGTGGAACAGTACATACACTTATTAGTAATGTCAATTATATTACTATATAATTGATAATATTATATATTGACAAGAAGTTAGTTACGACCCATTAGTATAACCAATATGTCCTGTAATCTACAAATACAATCCCGAGTTAGTTAATACTTATTATGTGGAACAGTGTATAAACTTGTTACCGGCATCTAACAACCAGTTATTTTCTTACCAACCAGTTACCACAACTCATAAGCAGTCAATTACTTAAAAACCTGTTAGTATCATAATTTTTTACAGCAGTTTTTGAGTGCATGCTATCCCATGTTAGTTACTATATATGAGTGAAATTTTGTAAACAGTATAATTACTTCATTTGTCAAAAGTTTCAACAGAAAGAAAAACCATATATCATTTTAGTAATTGTGGACAACTTTGTCACCTTCCCCTTCCATACACCATATATACTATTTTATCCGTCATTCTTAGTTACCAAATTCCAAGAAGAAAATTCTTTCACAGAGTAAAATGGATTTTTCCGTCTGGCATTGAGGAACAGCTGGGACGGCTCTGTATGACGTCACAGTGAGAGCTGGAAGGCCTTCTTGTCGGTGGTTGCGGGGTACCCCATTGCGGTCAATAGTAAGTACCATCAGATCAGCTACATATTTGCTTGCCCGATATCTAACTGGGCTGCTGACACCGTTAGTGGGTAAAGGTCCTCATCACATGACCAACTCTGCAAGATTTATAGACGTCATCAAAGAACTCCACCTGCAGCAACATGATTTATTGGTGAGTTTCGATGTGGTGTCACTGTTCACTAGGGTCCCTCTCACTGACACTCTGCGTCTACTGGAACAGCATTTTGAGCCTGCCATATTGGAGTTATTCCGGCACACACTCCAATCCTCGTATTTCTTGTATGACGGGGAGTATTACGAACAGGTTGATGGAGTGGCCATGGCAGTCCTTTATCGCCAGTTATTGCTGATTTCTTCATGGAGAACTTTGAAGACAAGGCACTAGCAAGCGCTCCTATGAAGCCCATCGCTTTCTTCCGATACGTAGATGATACCTTTGTGGTCTGGCAACACGGCAGAGACAACCTTGAAGCTTTTCTCCATCATCTTAACAGCAGAAACGAAAACATCAAGTTTACGATGGAGGTGGAAGAAGAAGGCTGGCTGCCTTTCTTAGACATTCTAATAGAAAGGAAACCTGACGGGTCTCTAGGACATTCTGTGTACAGAAAACCGACTTACACAGACCTATACCTGAACGCGCGTAGCCATCACCATCCGGCACAGCGCAAGACGGTACTCAGCACGCTTGTACATAGGGCGCGAGCGATATGCGATTCGGACAGTCTACCCGGTGAATTGAGTCATCTGCGTCAGACCTTTCGACGCAACGGGTACACTGATTATCAGATAAGACAGGCATTCCGAGAGCCGACACGTAGTCTCAACAACACCAAGAAAGAGCCACCTGATCGTCTCGCCTTCTTGCCGTACTCTGGCACCACAACGTCCAAGATAGGACGGATTCTAGCAAAAAGTGGAATCAAGACCATTTTCCTGCCACCACCGAAGGTGAAGAACATCTTGCGCTCCCCCAAGGATGACCTTGTTTTGCGGACACCTGGGGTATATAGCATTAGTTGCGAGTGTGGAAAGAGCTACATTGGCCAGACGGTGCGGTGTGTTCACCAACGTTGTCTAGAACATGCACGACACGTTCGTCTGGAGCAGAAAGAAAAGTCTGCGGTGGCGGAACACAGTCTAGAACATGCCATGGTTTTGATTTCGAAAATACCAGAGTACTGGCGCATACTAGGAGCTTCTGGAATAGCATCCTTACAGAAGCAGTAGAAATTCGTCTCGCGTCTAACCTCGTCAACCGCGACAGCGGGTACCAGCTGAGTGAAGCCTGGACGCCAATCATCAATACTATTCGTCGACAGCGCGACCGAGACGCATTACACGGCGCGTCCAGATCAACGGAAAGTTCGGTAGTAACATAAGCGAGCAATTTGTTGCTCAGGCATTAATGATCAGCTTATGGGTAAGTTTTTGCCTTCTGACTTTTCCTGCTACCGAACGATGAGTTACTACGAGGCAGGACCCCGGCTATCATTGGTTACAAATCTGACCAATCACGTGGCAGCATGGCTCGATATGAGGCCCGCAACGGATTCGTGTTGACCCATCAGTTGGACAAACATTTATCGTGAAGGCATTGTTTTCGGATATCTTCTTTGAAGGAGCGGTGATTTTAAGCCCATCCGCTATATGTCATGTGAAAAGGACATCAATCTAGCCGTAACTCCACCTTGGCATCGATTCAAGCCGCAACGAGATTGACCCCTGCTACGACTGGTTCCACAGCCGACCAATCAGAGGTTAGCAGCGGGAATCTGGTCTAGCTCAGCAGCTTCGCATGTTCCTGACCTCACTTCACCGGAAGATGGGCGCGCACAGCGAACACTCTCTCGACTGCTCTCACTCTCGCATGATAGCAATGCCTCGTGAGTTTAAAATATTCATCTAACCCTTGAAGCACGCTACAAGGAGGGGTGGTCCTAACCATGAAGGCAGAAGACTTCGTCGCAGATTTCACCGAGGAGTCGCGCCAACTGTGGAAGCGCCAACTGTCTTCAAACAACCCAGAAGAGTGGACTCTTTCTGTGCTTGTACATCTTGATTACAACAACTTCGTGTACGTTCTGCCAAACAGCTACAAGAACTTCATGAAATGCCTCACAAGGAGAGAATGCAGCCATCTCGCCAAGCAGCGCATCATCAAGGGCCACGCAAGATGGCCAGAAGAATGGCCCAAGGCACTGGTGTTCCCGACACTGTGGGCCAAAGAGTTCAATTTGCAAGAATACATTGAAGTTCTTAAGCGACGATTTCTTCTCATGCCCTATCCGCGGGACGATCTGCAAGATGATCTGACAGTAGAAGAAGAGGCTGCTGAAGAAGACAACGCAGGGGAAGAAGAGCAGCTGCTGTAGGGGGGACCGGAACAGGGCCCTGTTCTCCCAATAACGGCGATGTACGACGGTGGCTTCATAGAGCTAATCACAGAGCTCTATGCCTTTACTTCAGACGTCATCCTAGCCATCCCCATCAAGGGTGGTCTGAAGTTCATCCCACAGCACCCGCAGCAGTTGAAACTTCTTTGCAAGTTCCTCGAGGCTCACGGGATAGAGCACACCTCTCAACTGCCCAGGAGACCCGCCAAACTGGTGGTCCGTGGACTACCAGGCAACACCACAGAGGAGGAGGTAGCTGCGGGACTTAACAGCTGCGGGATCGCTACCCTTGCCGTCCACCAGATGCGGCGTCCGGGGACGGACGAGCGCATCCCGTTGTACACCATCCAACCAGTCGAAAACATACCGCGGGACCAACGACCTTCCAACTTGCTCGGACACAAGGTGCGACTGGAACCCAAGAAAAAGCCGCCACTTCCACTGACACAATGTTTCAGGTGCAATAATTTCGGACATCTGGCCCGAAACTGCACAGGGGAACAGAGATGTCTAAGATGCGGCGAAAATCACTGGGTGGTGGACTGCCCGCAGCCAAGGGATGCAACAAAGTGCTGCAACTGCTGTGCCACTACCCACGCAGCGAACTGGAGTGGGTGCCCGGCCCGCCTTAACCTCCGCCAGAACAAGAAGAAGCGGAGTTGCGAACAGCAGCAGCAGCACAAGACTCGGCAGCATCGGAGCCACCGGCTCCATACGCAGCCCGCACCAAGGCGGGAAGGGAGCAGGGTACGCCAGCAGAAGACAGGCAGTTCGTCGCCAGCCGCGAGAGAGGAAGCATCGCCAGCGAGAGGACCAACCAGCTCCGAGAAGCCAGCCAGCGGCCGAGGCCAGCCGACCCCGCCGAGCCTAGCGCTCGGGTCCAGCCGCCGTAGTTCGTGCCACGCCGCCAGGGTACTTAAGGCGGTCGGCGCGGAGCAGCGTAGCGCAGTTGCGCTCGGAGAGGCGCAGCGCGAGGTTCGCCTGCCGCGCTCTCCAACCTTTGGTGGAGGCTTCCGGGCTTCACCAAGGTACTGACTACCCGGACTAGGACCAGACGATCTTCGCCCGTTGCACTGCGTGGACCATTCAAAAAAGCAAAGTCGTCAGACCCGCGCAGTGCAACCTTGGTTAGAGGGGCATCCTCCCCTGTCCCCCGAGGAGTAGTTAGTTCACCGCGATAGGCCCTGCACTTGTGCAGAGACTAGCGTGTGTGTGATTAGGGCCGCTTCTGGGGGAGGGCAACCTAACGGTGACAACAAATCACCCTAAAGCGGCATCCCCTAGCTTGACAATGACGGACTCAGACACGGACACCCGACTTGACTTGGACCACCCCGAAACTGTTCCCGCCCTCCTATCCTTAGGTATCCCCCCAACCGACGCTAGGGATATGGACGCGTTTGTGGACGCGGTTGATGATCTTCGACCTGAGGCTCCACCGGCCGTCCAGCCCGAGACCGAGGTAACCCCTGACGACCGTGGCACCAAGAGGGTCTGCTCTCCTATCCAGGCTGGCAAGGTGAAACAGCCTAAAGCAGACCCCCGAGGCAGCCGCGGAGTCAGTAGCATCCCGGTGCCGCGTCTTTCTTCCCGCAAGGGAAAAAAGGCCGCCGCTGGAAATCCTCCCCCCTCCACCGCCACTCCCCGCCGCCTGGACGATGGCCAGTCGCCAGCACAAGCCACGGCTTCGTCACTGGTGACTACGTACGTGCCAGGCGCACCTGTAGGACCCCCCCTCCTTGTCTCCCGAGCAGCTGGTCCTGGACAACAGGTTCGCTTGCCTGTCGCAGGGGGCTGAAGCCGAGGAGCTCTCGGGCGACCGGCCACAGGCCTCTGGCCCGATGGAGCAGCGTACTGTCCCTGAGCCAGCTCCCAGAGCCAAGACAACCCCTCCCCCCACCCCTCAGCCCTCACCGGCTCCGGAGAGGATGGACGCCGACCTGCCGTCGGCCCCGTCAGCTCCGAAGACCGGGAGAGCCAACCTCCCACCCATCGTTGTGGAGTATAGTGAGAGCTATACGAAACTTCACGAGTGGGTGAAATCGGTTGTGAACGATCCGTTCCAGGCCAAGACGGCCGGGGGTGACCGGATTAAGTTTACATTCACCACGGTGGACGATTTCACCCGCGTGAGGACGATGCTGGAGGAACATCGAACCCCTTACTACACGTTTCCCACCGGAACGGTGAAAACCGTGAAGGTGGTGATTCGTGGACTCCGAGGTCCTTCCCAGTGAAGGAACTCAAAGAGGAACTCATAGCTATGGGCTGCGACGTGAAGTCTGTAGCCCAGCTAAAACGTCCTGGCTCCGGCGCGGAGATGCCTCTGTTTCTTG
>CM061920.1:277319845-277345751 GCA_031002005.1 Vandiemenella viatica
CAGCTAAATTTATTACAACCCAAGAAGCGGATGCTCATGCTGAAGAAAGAAGAAAAGACTAAGCTGAAATAAAGCTACTCTTAGTTAACACCTTTCCCCCCCCCCCCCCCACATCCCCTTTCCTTCGTTTGTTTTTTGTTTTTAAGTATGTTGGAAATTGATTCCCTTCAAGAGACAGGTTCAATGGTAGAATGATATAGTGATGGCTTTCCGGTCATATTATGCCGACTCGGTGTTGTTTGGGACCAATCCTTTGCTACCAACAACTTTCTATATTCAATTCTGGCAAAGAAATTGTTAATCCACTCGCACGAAGTGGCGGGTATCAGCTAGTCTTAAATAATTAAAATTATTAAGAACGTATAAATTACAATACACCGGAGATTCAGAACGATATGGAAGGGTTAAAACACAGTGGTGTAGGTCACTTTTCCTTGTTTTATAGAAATTAATATAATACAAAAGATATTGTAATAAATTCTGGAATATAAATGTTGTATTATTATCATTTTAGTGATGTCAGCTGGAATAAAATTTAATAGAGAAGGCTGAATTGAATAAAATTTGTACAATGGTTACATTTTACTGTTGACAAAAATTACTTAAACCAGTGTTTATAAAATAAGAGTGCGTGAATTACACCACTGTGTATGACTTACCCCAATTTATTTATAATCAAATCTGATGTAATGTGAGATTTCCTAATGTATCTTGGATTATTTCTTCAGAATCCATTATTTCTTTGGAAATCCTATGTGGAAGAGTGGAATCTGTTAGCACGTAGGATGCGTTTGCAAACACAATGATTTAAGTCTGCCTTACAGAACTTTGCTGATAAAAAAAAAAAAAAAAAAAAAAAAAAAAAAAAAAAAAAAAGCAGGTGTCCCGTTGGTATTTAGAATTTCCAGTTAGCTAATATAATATTATTATTACACTGGTAATATCCTCCCACGATTCTTCGTGTTTTCGTACATTTTACGCGCAGTTGGCAAAGATAAGCATGCAGATATAGTTATCACTTCACGTACACTGTTTGCCATCGATCGCTTGTACGTCAGTAATGTGATTTTAAAGACGGTACTGTTTTCATTTTTCCTTAGAAAGATGTTTCCATTTTTAGTCGACGCGTACTATTAATTCATAGCCCTCTTAACATTTCTTGTCAACTAGTTTATTTTGATTCTGTTTTATGAAATGGTCATTAACGTATATTGTAGAATTCCGCGTATGCCCATTCCCTGATGATAAAAAAAAAAAAGAACGAAAAAAATTCATGCTCCAGCTTCTTCTCCAAGAACGAGTTTTTAGTTTTGTGAGGGTAGAAACTTTCTTCTTCCCAACCTTGTTTGTTTTACAAGAGAGTCTATGACAGTATTCAACCCCATTTCTGCATCAAAGTTAACTGGTAGTGTGTCAGCAACTTTTCCGGTTGTGATGTAGACGTTTTCATCTTCGTTATATTTCTTAGACAGTGTTCCAACTCATTGACTAGGACCTACATAAAGTCACATTGCGATTTTAGTTGTGAGTTTTCTGCTTTGTTTTTATCAACACACTTTCGAAATTCGGTATTTTGTTTAAACAGTTCATCGACGGATGCACAGACATCCTTTAATGTGAGGTTGAAAACTGAATAACCTTATGGTATGCTTACGTTATATTTTTGATGCAGCGCCTTAAATTTTGTCCTTTACTAGCCTGTATATTTTCATATTGCGATTTTAGTTGCGAAATTTCTGCTTATTAACTTCAGACTTCGTCAACACATTTTAGAAATTCTGTATTTTGTTTAATCAGTTCATCAAAAACTCAGTAGACGCATAGATTTTTTAAACTGAAAACTGAACGTCTATTCCTTCAATATGGTAGGGTTATGTTAATAATTCCAGCAGCACCATAAAATTTTTCTTGCTGCAGACACCACCACTTTGAACACGGCATTTGCCACGAACATGATAATCACATTGCACGTAATTTCCAATCTCATTGAAAATTATTTTGCAAGAGTTGCAGGTCAACTAATCTCAAGCGCCTTGTTTATATTTTCCATGATTTCCGGAAGCGCCGTTTCTAGTATGAATTAAGGGTGTTTCGCTTTTCATGCCTCGGCCTTTTTCTGGACAGAACTCTTGGCATTGATGTGTTCCGCACCATGGACGCCAACCTATAGAAAACCTCGTGGATGCTCATGCTCATTTGATCACTCATTAAACAACCGGCAGTGTGAACTACTTTTGACAAGACTTTGTAGCGTAGCGTGACGCTCTGCGGTGCCTTTAATTTTATAAAACATATGAATTTAATTCTTAATCTCAGGTAAGTTTTTTATCAAAATTATTTCAAATGAGAAAGTGTTCATAAATCAAAGTGCAGGACATCATGAATAATTAAACATTTCCATTATTCATTTATTCAGGTATTTACAATTCACATAGTGAACATATCTTCTCGGCTAGAAACTGAACGTTTACCACATACAAACAAACTGATTAATCAAAGAAAGGCAAAGGCACCTCGTTGATTTTATTATAAACGAAAAGTTATTAGGAAGTTAATGCTCCGGCTAAACTCATTATAATTCGGCAGATTGAAACTCTAATCTGCGGGTTTCCTCGCCAGGGTCGGTATATGGGTAAGAGGGTTCCTTCGAATTTTAGTGCACTTTATAGTATGCGTGTTTACTGTGAGTCAGCACAGCGGAAGTCACGCCAGCACCTCTATCTTCACTCAAACCACCTTAAGTCACATTTGTGCCAGTGTGGGCATAAACACTTATCACTCTGTACTGGTCGCCTCTTGATGGCTGCCAGCTCGTCTCAATGACCTCTCGCCTCAAGAGCCATCGGTCCAATCCCTGTTACAATCATTGCCGCTCGCCTTCACATGTCGGGAGACCGTCTTCCACCAACTAAAGTCGATTCTGCCAGTCCAGTTTCATCTCCGCCTCTGCCATCTCCGGAAACGTCCAGACATGAAAAAAATGTTTTAAACAATATAGTAACTAACTTAACTAATTTTGTTATTGGAGGGTCACAATCAGTCTTCTCCCACACATAACTTCCTTCATTCTTATTGGCTACCAGTTTTTTGCCTCCATGTTCACATTCCGTGGACTTGCGTTGAACGACCTTCTCTGACTTTTTCATTGTTCGTTGGAGTAGTGGAGCCTGTTCGTAAGAAAATGCTTATCTGGCAAATATCTGTTTAGCCACGTCTCGTTTCGCTACGGTCACTCGAGTCTGTCTTCATAAATCCGCGCAAACTTTAAATTGTCATGAATACACAATTATCCACGGTGAGTGTTGGAGGCACATAAATTTCTCTCTCAAGGAGCATTCCCACGATCCCTTGTAAACGGAGGCGAGACGGGACGGGACGCCATGGGAACAGGGCCGCCTCTGCTAGCGGAGACGAGACGCAGCTACCCACACTGAGTCGGTAAACATCACAGGCGTGTGTAGCGGTGCGCTGTTGCTATCGGTTTGCAGCAGCGGTGCGCACCCCTTCTGTTGCTGTAAAGTGCTCTGTGCCAAACGACACTAGGCAACGTGGTGCGGAGGTGGCGGCAAGGTAGGCTAGGACTAACCTGCGGCCCGCGGTCGTCCCTACACTTCGACTAATGAGGTCCCGTCCCGTCTCTCCACGCCTACAAGGGATCGTGGGACTGCGCCTTTAGAGCGATGCCCCTACTCAGGCTTTCACTGGTTGACAGTGACGAGGGCCGGTCCTCTTATTAGGGGAACAATTCAACTCTGGTTTCTTGGAAGCTGGGTGTTCGACCGCCTGGACCAGTGTCACTGCCAAATTCACGTAGACACAAAAAATAATTGTTACTTGTTGCATTTTCCCCCACTAAACAAATACTGTAATATTATATTAATTTTTACGATATATTACAACTTTCACTGGAGGTTTCTGATTTGGCAGGCAGAAACATACTTTACTTTATATCCCGGAAATATTTAGGGTTCCACGTAAATTAAATAAAAACTTCCCAAATTCTTGATAGACATGAACGAAGTCACCGGTACCAACTAGTCTTACATAATAGTGAAAAACGCAACTAAATCCGTCCAGTAGATTTCAAGTTATAAGCGAACAGACAGGCAGAGTAAGAAAGAAAGATTTTGGATTTTCTAAATTCTGTTCCATGCCAAAAAATAAACTAAACTTTATTGAAATGGGTTCGGCAAGGATCGCTATAGTGAACGAAGTTGAGGGTGCAACTAGTAATTAATATACAGAGGAGAAGGAAGAAAAGAGGGGTAAAAATATTAGATTTGACAATAAAGAACGGATACCTATCATAATAATAAAAATATAAAAATGAAATCATTATATTTATAGTGTGTAACATAATATTTATTAGTTGGAAACATGTATTAGTACCTACTTAATATACAGAGCTTTAATAGGAATCGTATCAAGGGCGTAGCCAGGTATGGGCAGGGGGGGGGGGGGTGGCAGCTGCCCCCACCCCTAGCTGGACGCGGGTTTGCGCTCGATCAGAGTTCTGCCGAACCGAAGAGTAAATAATGTTAAGTAACTTTCAAAAATTAATTCGGTTCGTTCGGTTTAAACCTGCTTTCTACTGCTATTTGCGGGAAAACAGACGTTAGCGAGGGCGGGGCAGCTCAATGGGATACGTACGGCGCTGCTGACGACTCTTAGATAGGTTACACACTGGGCGGTTTCGGCCGCGGCGGAAAGTTTTCCGTCGCCATCGTCCCAGTAGTGGCGCGAGGGATCAAATGGGAGCTTACACACTGGGCTTACACCCACGGCAGAGCTGCCGTCGACGGCAGGTATGCAGCCGTGCGCTGCCACTAGGGTCCGACCGAAGGTTCGGCTTCGACCACCTTCGGCCAAAAAAAGCACCTTCGGCCGCACATTCGGCTTCGGCCAAACTCAGCCGAATGTTTGGCCGAAGTTTTACATCCAGCCCCTGAAAATGGTCCAACTTTTACGAATACCGTCAACGTAGCGTGCCAACAGACGATAGCAAAGATAAAGAACCATTTGGAAAACATCATAAAAATCAGTGGGAAGTATATTGTGAAGCCAGTGTTAAATACCAAAGCTTGATTAATTTTTTTAAAAATCAGGGATCTTGTATGCGCCCAAAGATTTTGCAAAAGAAGTTTAACAGTCTACTTCACGCGATATCGTAGAAAAAGAAGTAGCGCCACCATGGCCCTATAATCATCCGATTTCTTGGTGGATTAATGTATTACGTATGGACCTGGTCATTGTAAACATGTTTCCGTACAACTTCGTTGAATGAGAAGGACTTCGCAGACTTAATTTTACTGATCCTCAAACTCGACCCTAGTACAGACAAAAGCGAGAAAAATATTTTAGAAAGTCTTTAATGCCAGCTACGTACGAAAAAGTGAACAGTAAAGTTGCATTGATTTTAGAAAAAGACTGAATGGATCAGTTTTACCACGAAGATACGAAGTGATCAAGCAAACACGATTTTGAGTGTCACGGCACATGGCATTTCCAAAGGTGCCAAAATAAAAATAAAAAAATGAAATTGGCTGTTAGTGTGATGGAAGATCATACAAGGCAATATATTGCACAAAAAATCACTGAAACTGTTACCGAATACAATTCAAAAGAAAATATCCATGCGGGTATACGTAATAATACTTCAAATATGAATGCAACCATCAGCTATGGAAACTTCGTTTTTATTGGTTGTGTTGCTCACACAGTACTGCTCATGATTCACAAAGTAATTTTTAAAGATATTGCTATAATAGAAATAGTGAAAAAGTGTTGTAAAACGTAAGCAGAGTGAACAAGCCACTCGATATCATAATTAATAGAACAGAAAAATGCAGTAAATCTGTATATGTTAGAACTTGGTGGAATAGAAATTCCAACAGCAGAAGAATGTATACAAATGAACAATTTTGTAACTGTGCTGAAGTCTATTTAGGAAACAACAACTAATATTTCTAGCGATTCATCAACAGTATCTTCAATTATATCAATCATTGACATCTTAAACTCAGAAGTTGCTCAGAAGGATGAAGGCTGATCATATAATACTGCTAAAAAGCCGCTTGTGTGGGTCTGTTAACAGGAGATCTGCTTTTGCAAGAAAAACCTTACAGTTGTTGATTGCCGCTCTAATCGATCCACGGTTTAAAATTAAATATTTGACTCGCGACGAAATTGTAAATACGAAGATTGATATTTTGTCATTTCTACGTCAAAACTGTGCACTGACAATAACAAATAAAACGGGTCATTTGGAGCGATTAAATCTTATTTTATTAGTGCCGATTTACTTTTTGTTTTTGTTATATTTAGTACATTTTTAATTAATCTGTATACGTGAAACTACTTTAAAAATATTGGTATTGATTCGGTTTTAACTGAAAATTTAATATGAGACACTAATTTAGACAGCAGAATTTCATATTTTAAAAGCTAGAATAATTTATGCTAGGTAAGAAGGTTGAAATTTATTTTATTGTTGTCAAAAAACTATGACATTACTATACATAAGCTAACATGTATTTGATTTACCGAAGCTAAAACTCCAAAACTTATTAATTTAATCCACGGGACAAATTATTCTGATTTGATTCGGGCTATTACTGTTAAATATTATAGTTTCTTTTATTATTCTTAAATAAAAATAACTGCATTTAATTTTGCTAAATTGTATTGCTCAGAACCTGGTTTGGTACTATTTTACTGATTTATTTTATTCGAATAAATAAATATTAAAAACTTTGTTTATAATTATTGTAAAGGTGCAATTTATATAAAAAATACCACATATAAAACAAAATAACAGTTCATTTTTTGCATGTCATATATACTTCATGTTAGTGTTCTAAGATATATAATTATTTTTGAACCTTCGGCTTCGGCCGAAGGTTATCCCAAGAGCCGAACATTCGGCTTCGGCTTCGGCCGAAAAATGACCTTCGGTCGGACAATAGCTGCCACTACATTCGACGGAAATTTGACCGCCCCAATCCAGACAGCGGCCCATGTGGTCAAATAGGCGCTTGCACACACTGCGATTTTTTAACCGCTTGTGCGCTCTCAGTCTGTTTAAGTTAACATTTTTTTAATTTAAAAATCGTAATGTAACTTAAGTGATGATGGATACTGATCTTCTCATTTTGTTAGCAGTTTTAAGAGACAAAACAATAGATTCTTTTAAAGATCGGATCGCTACCAGGAACGCTTGGAAAGAAGTGTGCCTTGAAATTAGGAATGATTTTGACGAAATGAAAAATGGAGAAAAATGCCTTTGGATAGTAAACTTTTGATCACGTATTTATATAAATTTTTAGAGCTTCAACTAGAAGTTGAAAAATGTTGAATCACATTTTATAGAAAGATTTTGATGTTTAATACTATCTATATAACTGTCTCATTATATCTTAGACATTTGCCAAGGAAAACTTTCAACATTCGAAATTCTGTGGATCGACATTTTTTCCTCTTTTCTTCTTCTTCTTCTTCTTTTCTTCTAATACAGCAGTGACGAATACAGTGGGACAAGGTGTTCAGTAAGTTCGGCATCATCTTCGCCATTTACTTTCGATTTTTCTTTGTAAAGTAATCTATACTATTATAAATCTGTAAGCAAGCTGCGTTTGTAGTGAGGCTTGATCTCTAATAACGCAAAAACTACCGCATCAATTTTCATGGTGTTTCCAAATATTTAAAGCTAATGTTGCTGATCAACATCTGCAGAAGTAGCTAACGACTAATATGTACCATGGGAAAAAGTAGGGCTGTTGATAAAATATCGATATATCGATATTTTTTTAAAAAAATATCGATGTTTATGAGTGATATTTTTAGGACGATATATCGATATATCGATATTGAAATCTGGATATCGGAGTCCGATATTTTTTTAAAATAAGTGGTTATTTTCCGTTTTCCTGGTAGAATATTCCAAGTTATTATTGGAGGGAAAACGATTACCTGTGTTGCACATGCAATACATTTTCATAGATAGAATTTTAAGAAACAATGAACGATACGAGCACATGGAGAATCAGGGCCGCCGTAAGCGGGCGTGCCAGGCAGCATATTATTTAGCGGGCGAGCTCCTTTTTTTTTTAGCTCAACAGCTGCTACGGGCGGTCGGCGGCGACACTGGGGATGGCAACAATGGTGGCGGCAATCTCACAGTTTTTTGACCCCTTTCGGAAATTTCCTAGATCCACCACTGGCTGTAGTTGGACAGGGGGCGGCATAATCGCTATTGCACGCGGGCGCTCAAACAGCTAGCGGTGGGACTGTGGAGAAGTAAAAAACAAAGGTAAAATAACTCATTCAATATTCATTAGAATTCTTGTCTGGACATTTTGAAAAGTTTTTAAAATTTGTCTTCAATCAATGCAAAAGTATTAGCATTAAGAAACTAATCGTAATGTACCAGGTATGGGTAGGGTTGCCAGATAGCCGGAAAATCCGGGAATGTCCCGGAATTTTGTGTCTGATCTCGTGTTCAGGAATTATGCGTTACTGTCCCGGAATTTCCGTATACTAGTTTTTTTCTCAAACTCAGTTCACCACGGTGGTCATGAGGCCAAGCCAAGTATCCCATGCTTGCAGCGGGAGGACTGAATGTCCCTTAAATCAGAGGAATTGAAACTGACAGGAAAATACTCTTTGAATTTTCTGGGAATCTGAAAATTCTAGATGCAGTTAACATTAACTTCCTTTATACAGAGTTCACATGTCTGAAACGTGTTTTTCAGGTCCTTCCAAAAGACTTTCCAAACGCTAAAATCCGGGCCAATTTCTTTAGAACAAGCGTTTTTAATGATTTTGAATATTTTAAAAAAATAGTTGGTTTTGTTTTGTCAATTCCAACAAGCAATGACTTTTACGAGACAAGTTTTAGTCCGTTGAATAATTTATGAAACATGAGTGAAACAGAACGTTCATGGATTCGATCAAAGCTGAACTGCAAACTCAATCAATTTTGAAGACTCTTGCTGAGAAATTTTATCAGTTTTGCAAAGCAGTGACGGAGAAATATTTATGAAAATGGCAAAATCTAGTATTAAATGTTTTAAAAGTATATGATTAAGATCTATTTGGGTTGATGTTGATTTTGATTTAGCAAAAGATAGATGCTAATTTTTTATTTGTTGATAAAACCTGATGTTGATTTTCTGCCTAATTTTAATTAATGAGCCTAACAGAAGTGTTCAGTTTTGGTTTAATATTTTTGAGATTTTGATTAATAATACCCGATGTTGATTTTGTACCAAAGTAAAAAATTCCTAACGAGGTGGTCAATTTTTGTTTTAAGTTTAGTATTTTTCCTTTTGATTCATAATACCTGATGTTGACTTTCTACCATAGTTTAATTAATAAAGTTAAAAGAGGTGCTATATATACGTTAGATAACATATTTACCTAAAATAGAATTTTTTTATTAATTTGCATTTTTGTTCACTCTTTAAACACACCGCTAAAATACTTTTTAGACCCAGAAATGTCCCGGAAATTATAAGCCTGTATCTGGCACTCCACAGTTAAATATTTCGCGCGAATTGGATACGGTTCTTGTTCCATACCAACAGAAGAATTGAGCTCCAAAATTATGTTACAGCCAGTTTTGTTATATCACTTACGAATTTATTAAGATAAGAAATGGAAAAAAAGAATCTACCACTTTTGGATTGCCTTTACAAAGCGCTATGCTAAAAACTTATTATCATAGATTGGTGCATTTAAAAAACATTAACGCCAAGGGAACTGCCTTGACAGTAGCGGCTTTAGGATTTTTCCAAGCCGGGGAAAAACTGAGATTGCAGCCTCTTCAAACATTGTTGCCAGCCTGACCCCGAGAATCGCCTCCTTGATTGTTCGCCAAACGCATTGATGTCGCCACTTTAACTGTTTGCCAAACGCATTGTTGGACACGATATTATCGCCCAGAGCAAGTACCCCAGTTTGCCCCCACCCCTAGCCCTAAATCCTGCATTCCATCTAGAATCTCAGCTTTAAAAAATTGTATTATGGTAAAGCGTTACCCATTTGCGAAGCAATATCAAAGAAGGGGAAATTTTCAATTAATGTAGGTGTCGCATTTCGAAGATTGCATTTCATGTCGTATTTCGTGTCTTCTGTTGTATTTATCCTTTTATGAAGATTGTTGTTCTACTTTATATTGCTTTTCTTCCGATGTCACCTTTCATTTGTAGTTCGTGCCGATTTGAATTTTACTTTATTAAACTTTTATTTAAATAATGAGTAAACTTGTCTGATGATTAATTAACATTTATTAACGTTCAATCATATGCTTTAACTCCGAAGATTGCAGGTTCTTTTATCAATAACTTCTCGTTCCAACTCGTGTCTATGCTTTCACGCTAGCTCTCGTTGATAGCCAACTGTTACCATAGCAACCTCTTACTGACAGAGAGTAATCTATAAACCCTTGTTCTTCGTTCTGCCACAACCCCTCCCAAGTTTACCATATATTTAAAAGTAAAAAATTATGGTAAACTTTAAATGAGGTTGGACGTAAGAACTTTGCATTCTTCGGGATCTTTTTTACAGTAAATGATCACAATTTGCATTCTTATAACTAATAGCACACAGAACAAAACAAAATCCCAATGTCCTGTCACGGTCGCCATGTCGCATTTCGTGCATACTTCATGTCGTATTTCGTGTCTTCAGTTGTATTTATCCTTTTATGAAGATTGTTGTTCTACTTTATATTGCTTTTCTTCCGATGTCACCTTAGGGGACATCCATAAATTACGTGAGGTGAAATGGGGGAGGGGGGAGTCCGGCGAAATCTCACCAGATCTCACCAGGGGGGAGGGGGGGGTCTACGGAAATCTCACGTGAGATTTTGCGAAAAATTTGGGGACAGTAGAGCAAAAAAAGGTCTACAATTTGCGCCAAAGTCGATTTTAGGAGGGTATTTCGTCAAAAAAGTTAGGGTGTGACCTAAAAAAAAAGGTCTGCAAAAGTTTCCAGGGCGATTTGTAGGGGGGGTTCTCACGGACCAGATCTCATCAGAGGGGGGGGGGGGGGGTCCGGCCAGATCTCACTCAATCTCACCAGGGGGGAGGGGGGGTCCAGAAATCCGGAAAAACACCTCACGTAATTTGTGGATGCCCCCTTTACATTTGTAGTTCGTGCCGATTTGAATTTTTACTTTATTAAACTTTTATTTAAATAATGAGTAAACTTGTCTGATGATTAATTAACATTTATTAACGTTCAATCATATGCTTTAACTCCGAAGATTGCAGGTTCTTTTATCAATAACTTCTCGTTCCAACTCGTGTCTATGCTTTCACGCTAGCTCTCGTTGATAGCCAACTGTTACCATAGCAACCTCTTACTGACAGAGAGTAATCTATAAACCCTTGTTCTTCGTTCTGCCACATAGGGAGTTCTCCATTCATAGTAGAAGAAATAACGGGAAAAACATGAGTTCATGCTCTTGAAAAGTATGTCCAATGAAGTTTCTGACATGAGTTTTGGTGCAAAATTTTACTTCATTCACCACCTTAGTTTGGAATTTTTTTGGATCTGAAACTCTTTTAAATAACTATGACGTTCTCTCATCATAATTCTATGCAACATCCAGTTGTCCTAGAAAATGGTAATTTGGTACACATACTTGGTTTCATCCCCATAGTATAAGAAAAGTTCCTGTGTTTTTTCAATGCCAATCTAAAAGCTGAAACGTCTTAGAGAAAATTTGTAGGTTAATTGCTTTCTTCTTGATGAGGCTATATGCCTTGAATTTCAGTTTTGCACAAAGATCAGGAGCATAAAAAACACAACTAATTTTACTTTGTTACTACATTTAATTTGGAAGTTATTGGTAGTCCTACACCGATGGTAACAATGCAGACACGGCGAAGCTCGCACAGAACGAATCGGACTCCAGCCCATTGTTTTACATGAGCGTGCGTTGTCGAGGAAAGTATTTTGATATGGAAATTGGATGCAAGCAGGAATATTGATAAATTCGGATACACAATCTATGCCAAGGTGCAAACATTTGGTCCAAAAAAGTAAGAAGACTCAGAATAAGCTATCAACCTACAAAAAGAAATTAAATTCCACATAAAACAATACTTGCAAAAAAAGTGACTTGGTCATTATGCAAACTCTGATAATAGAACATCATCATAAATAAATGCCTCTACAATGTTGTATTATTGAGCTCACAAAAGCCAAGATTTCCCTCGATGCTCTTTCTGGATTCACAAGTCTTCGAGTAAATCATAAACATTCTGCCTTTCCTTTTAGTAAAGTAGTAGTATAATGGCTAAATCACAATTTTTTAAAAAATATTTATCCGTGACGTCATGAAAAACTATTTTTTTTTTTGTTGAGAAAATCAAAACTTGATTCAGAAAAATATCTCACAACTCTTCATCATTAAATAGCCACAAGACTTTTTTAAAATGATTTGTTTTTGTAACATTGTTTTTATATAATGGGGTCGATATATCGATACTTTTTCTTCGATATATCGAACCCGATATAAATATTTTTTAAAATATCGATATATCGAAAATCCGATATTTTTTAAAATATCAACAGCCCTAGGAAGAAGCAAGTCAGTAAAAAACTTCAGAAATGTGAAACTGTAGACCACAGATAATTATACACATTCAGACGGTCACTCCTTTCATAAAGAGACCTGAAAAATTTAGGATTTCCTCTTTTTTTTTTTTTTTTTTACTTCTGCGATTCATTTTTCTGGACCGCAGTACTTCAAAATAAAAAGAATACGTGAATCAAGTGTAATCAGCATTTACTTGAATCGTAACAGGTCTGTTGAATTACGAAAAAGTTATATTACCTATATTGAAGACATGTATTGTCTCTGGTAGGCTGTTATACAGTTTGTCTCTGGAACAAAATTGCTACGTAAACGCTGTACAATACAGCCACAATAAGCCAATACTTAATACGAAATTCAGTTTTTTCTCGAAGAGCGATGTCTGAAAAACAGCTATTATAAATATCAGCGAGTAATAAAACATACTTCTTTCATAATGACTTGTGCGGAATTGCACATATTTGGAAGTACTTTATTCGATTAATATGTCTCGTGGCTATAACGTGCAAATATAACTAGGCATCCGAAAATTCAGGTACATGCGACTCAAATAATTACATAGAAAATACGGATATATTTAAAGAAACTCAAATAAAAAAAAGTTCATATCCTAATGCTACACCGCGTAAATTATAAAGCTAAAAGCATCGTCCCTTTGGCCTATAACAAAGCATATCAGCTGTCATCACTGTCCAGGTTGCATCTCAATCGATTTACAACTTGCGATAATTTTGCCACTCAGAAAAAATTGCTTGAGTTACATGCACATTAGTACACATACTGTACCGTGATCCATTTTGACATTTTTGAATTAATTATATCTGACTGAAATAATGACAATAATGATACGACGATTTGAAACCAAGATTAACTCCAATTCACGTAAATTTCTATTTTAAAGCAGTAATAATTGATGGTGTATCAACATAAAATAAAAACCAATATCCAAGCAGCAAAAAATAAATAAATCAGAAAAAATTGAGATGCTGTGATTATTGGTAGGCATCCTAAAATTCTATTCTACACCGCGTAAATTTTAAAACTAAACCCGTTATGCCTGATGCTAAACAAAACGAGTCAATTGTCATCTGGTCCAGGCTGTTGTTTCGCCAGGTACTTACATGCGACTGAAATAATTACATAGAAAATACGGCTATATTGAAAGAAACTTAAATTAAAAATGTTTCATATCCTAATGCTACACCGCGTAGATTATAAAGCTGCAGGCATCGTCTCTTAGGCCTATAACAAAGCATCATATCAGCTGTCAGGTTGCATTTCAAGCGATTCACAACTTGCCATAATGTTGCCACTCAGAAATAATTGTTTCAGTTTCATGCACGTTACTACATAAACTGTACCATGATCACATCTCGACTTTTTTTTGGATTAATTATATCTGACTGAAATAATGACAGTAATGATACGACGATTTGAAATCAAGAGTAGCTCCAATTCACGTAAATTTCTATTTTAAAGCAGGAATAATTGATGGTGTATCAACATAAAATAAAACCAATATCCAAACAACAAAAAATAAATAAATCAGAAAAATTAAGATGCTGTGATTATCGGCAACGAATTTTTATATTTCAGCACACTTCCAAGAGGACTAAGTCGTAGATTACTGGTATATTTACATAAATTTATGGCACCACGGTTATGTTGCAATCCTCGGTATCCACATTTAAAAATAAACTTTTTTTACGTTAAGTATCATGGAAACAATATTTTTCATTATATCCACAGATACATCCTTAACAAAGCTTATACCTAGCTATATAATCTCAGGCAAAGTTTACACATAAAATTGCCAAAAAAATTACACATAATGATCATAATATCAGCTTTCTTAACGTTACAACTGTTTATATCCATTTAAATTTTCGGTACCACGGTTAACGTGGAATCCTCCATATCAGCATTTAAAAATATTATGTTTTAGCTGAGTTAATATTACTTTCAGAAATAATTTTATTTATTACTACCACAGATATTCTATATTGTAATCAAGTTTATGCTCATCTATGTACTCGCAGCCAAAGTTCACGCATAGTGATAATTGCAGCTGTGAAAACGTTTTAATTGTTAGTGCTGTGAGTTGGGTAAGTATAAAAGTTTATGATATGCCCTTGCGAAAGAGATCTAATCTGTCGGGGTCAACTTCTGCAGCTAAAAGATGTCGCCGAAATCGGCTAAATGAGAGTGAAATAGACCGACAACATCGTCTGCAACGTCAAAGAGAACGAGATGAAATAGCTAGAGCAAATGAAAGTAACCTGCACCGAGAAAAGCGATTGACCTATAACCGGGTTCTATACGCTAAATCCATAGCTTCTGAAAGCGCACAGAAGAAAGAATGTCGTTTGAACCGTGAAATGGTTTCTCAGGCTTTGGCTAGAGCAACTGAAACTAGCAATAACCGAACAAAGCGTTAATGTCTGATAAGAGAATAAAATCGGTAAATAATTTCTACACCTGCCAAGGCACGCGCGCGTGAAGCAGCGGGCAAATGCTAGTAGTTATTAAAACACTTAACAGATTACAATCTAATCACAAAAATTTAACTAGTCGATTGTGCTTGTAAGTATAAAAGCAATATAAACTCAACACTGATAGTTGATTACACAGTGAATAAATGTAAGTCTTAGCCATTATATGGTATAGTGTATTTTCAAACTTTTCTTGTACATCTATTCATATTCACCTCAAGAAGTTTTCACCCTAATTAACATAAAATAAATATAGCGGATTGGAATTATATTAAATTAAATGTTTATTTATAGTAGGCCCATGAGAAATCTGCTTACTTCAAGGTGATTGCCAGCATTTTCACATGTTAAATACAATTCATCAACTGGGTATTCCTCCTTTGAATGCCGTACTTAAATTTAGCAAGCAACTGTCCAAATAAACATCCCAAAATAATTTAAAAACTTGGTGTCGTCGTTCCTAAAATATTCTGTTTTCCTTTGGCTTTTTCTTTTCCTATTCTATGGCTATGGAACCTTCAAAATAACAATTTTAAAACTTAAATACGAAGTAATAAACACCAAATTAATTAAATTAACTTCTAATTTCACAAAATGAAACTCAGGTCATCAAAAGAAAGGTACTGACGTCCGACCACGTCATCTTTTACCAGCTCTTCATAGCACCGAAAATTTTACCGCTGTAATAGCAGTAACAGTTCTACCGCCGAATATGTAAACACCTCAAATTCTGTAGGCGCCGACGGATAAGTTTCCACTGCGGTGAAAACCACACAGTGTGTACCGGCCTTAAGGGATTGTGCATAAACTACGTGGCTCGGTCTAGAGGGGGAGGGGTTGGCTGGAAAGCTACGCTGGGCTTCTTAAAAGGGGGGGGATTTCTGAGCCAGGCCACGTAGCTTTTCTTTCATATTAAGATTCAGAACATACAGAAGCATGTGAATAATTAATTCTGTCATTTCATTATCCCCGATTGTAATTTATGATAGCCTGACAAGAGAAAACATTACAAAAATGACTTCAGGAATCATTATGAGAAAAAGCTACGTGGGGGGGAGACAAAAGCCACGTTGGGCTAAGTGGGGGGGGGGGGGTTCACAGGAGGCCAAAATGGAGCTACTTGGTTTATGGACGGTCCCTAAGCTGCGTATCGAGTATGAGCGGCTGCTGCGCGAGCCATGTTCGAGCGTGCCAAACCGGTTATTTGCCACGCGAACCATTTCTGTTGACGAGCGCAGCTTGCGCTGCAAACTATCCAGGCACTGTCTTTTTGTGAAGCCACCGTGGACATTTCACGTGCGCGAATAGCCGCAACTTTCACTGTGATCCGACACACTGTACACTAGAAACCTAAACGAAAAATGATTTGGTGGATATGGAAATTGTATTTTAATTGAATACAGTATGGCGAGAAACTCATGGCAGACATTAGATATGAAGCCATCGAGGATACAATAAACAAATTTTACGAGATTGACAATCGTAGAGTTTCTAAAATAATTAATTGAGCTAGTGCACTCAATTTCGGGAGGCATTTCAGTTACTGATAAACGCTGTGACTTCAAGATTTCTAGTAATTGGAGACTCGTGTACTAGCCTGCATTACCTTTTTCAAGTTTCAAAACAATCATTTATTTGACCAGTTTCAGATATTTCTGACGCACTATGCGAAGCTCTGAAAGAATGGTCAACGATAAGGTAATAGCACCCGTTTAATATTAATTTTTCTTATTGCTATTCAATTTTCTGTTGCCATTCTTAACGAGAACTTACTCCTTACTTAGGTAAAAATTATTATGTTGATTCTGTCATGGAGGTGATACCATCTGAGTCTGATTAGGCTACACAATTGCTATTACACAAAAAAATTGGCGCCGTACAATTGTATTAAAAGGCGGCCGTTTTGGCTATCCATGGCAACAAACTGTCTCTGTGCCGCGCGAGCCAACTCGAACAAAGACATCCCGTCTTAACTGCGATTAAATACCGATAGATTGCAGGCTGACCCGACCCGCACACAGCGCATTCGATCGTTTATACTGTGATATAACCAGAGAGCGCGCTAATAATCTGTTCTTAAAAGTAATTAATTTGTATTTTCCATAAGACTAACGATGGCTTTTAATATAGTATTACATACAGTACATACAAAAGTATGACTTTTATTTAATAACTATAATTAACTGCATTCGTTTGTATTTTATTTATTTTTATTACTATCAAGCGATTGTGAAAAAGTCGATAGTGTAAGAGCTAATTTGTGATAAAATATTTATTACTCTTGACTTTACAGTATATTTGTCCTAGATGCTCGGATATGAGTTGGGTCGGTCCAACGGTCAAGTTGTTTCTCATTCTGTGGTCGTACCTATACTGTTACATACTGTGTTACAGCCCAGCTCCTGGGTACCTTCCTGGAAATAAATTTTCTGTAGATGCTAAAACCACTAATTTGAAATTAAAATTTAATCATTGTTGCTTGCAGACTTACTTGCCTCTGCTAGTATTGTCTAATTAATTTGTTACTCAAACTTTCTGTCACTTTAAAAATATCCATGAATATTGCAAAAACATGTTTCATCACATTATCATCAATCAGCAGCTAAAGATGTTAAGAACTTCTTGGAGAAAATACCAGTCGCTGTAATGATGAAACCAGAAGGAAGTAGAAGACAATCGATAAATCGTGTCATCTATAGTATCTTCAATTATTTTCTGTTACACCACCAAAAATCGCTCATATTCGTAGAACCGATGGATTTAAATGAAAAATTATAGCATTAGAAATCGACAGGTTTTTCGAAAACGAAGGACATGGGCCTAATAGTTGTGTTACCCAAGGATGTGATGTTCTACATTGGCGGGTGACATTGATGGGGTTCAAAGTTTTTTAAAGAGAAATATAAAAAAAAGCCTTGTATTTTCATTTTGAAAGCCACAGACAACATGGTTGTAAATAATTTAAATCAAATTACAGAAATATGGAACACAATTTGAACCACAGAGTACATCATACACTTTTTACAGAGAAAGAACGTGCCATATATTTCAGCTTTATCTGAGACTCACTGGTCTCAAAAATATACGTGTTTTGCTATTTTAACAAGAATTTTGAAGACATTGACAAAGGACTTTCGAATGTTTCTATGGAAGAAAATGATGCGGCGAGGAAACGTGCTTACCAGTTATAGTGCGCTGCTACTAAGTCAGAATTCATTATATGCGTTGGATTGAATGCTCAGGATTACTGGAACCTGTTGCCACTGCGTAAAAATCAAATACGATCGGCATGGGATAAAGATAATCGCAGCGACGCGGACTCGGGAGCTAAAATATTTTAAACACATCTACCAGTACTGCAGCTGCCATTGAAACCAATTTGAAAGTCCGGCGCATTGTATCTGTCCAACAACGTCGTCCCAATCACCCTGCTCAATCTCTATATGATTTTTTAAAGGAATCTATTTTCATACCTTATCTAAATTCCTTGATAGTTTCTCTGGAGTAGTGTTTTAGGATTATACATTGCACTTTTACACGATTTGTTTTAAATTTAACTCTAGTTATTTAGTAAATAGTCAATTATAGTAAGTATTTAGTTTTAGATCAATTTACAAGTATCACAGAAAATCACGTCAGTTTGAAAAATAATCTGTTTATATAATAAGCGCTGAAATTATCACTTTATTTGCAAAGAATTTCATATATAGCCAGCAGCCGAGAAAACCCTTTCTGCCTCCTCATTCGTTGGTTTGATTGTAATGGTCATAAATAAAAACTTCTTGAAAAACTTAACCACTTTCTGCACTTTTTGAGATCATCATATCTGGGAATCACCTCAGTATGTGGAATATCCAGTGCTATGATCACGCTTTGTGCTTCAATTGTGGCTTCCAGGTCTTTGTGGTCTACATCCGAGTGAAAGTTTTTTCTATGCTCTCAATTTCTTTCAGTGGTTTTTTTCTGGGGGGGAGGGGTATAAAACATCGACAACTGCCAATTGTGTGCTGTGTGGAAAGTACAATTGCAGGTACGAAGGCAGAACGTTTTCCGTGATGCTTGTTCCATTAGATCTTTTGCCGATAACAGTAGTTTCAACAGCAACACCAAAGCCTGTCAGTCGTTCCTTGACCAAACTGATGCAATGCCCTGTATTCTAAGCAAGCTGATATTAAAATGTGTTACTTTGCGGTGAACATAACCCCGGGTCCACACGCTTGGCACTTGCCGAAAACTCCAAACCTTTACAAACGCTTGGTTAAATGTGGGGAGCCGAACATTGACAGCCACACGCTTGCGAATGCGGGTGGTATGTTTTGGAGAAGAAAGCATGAGGGACGTCGATGTTGTGTTGGATATAAATTTTTCCTTAATCTATATTTATCATAAAAATTTAAACGAAAATGAAAATATAACGAGAAAGACGGCGAAGAAGTTGGTGGATGTGTAAAATCCATAGAAACCGTTCCAGATATAATTTCATTCATGTAACTATATTTAGTATGTAGTTTCATGTATGTATTTCATTTAATATAATTAGGGGCCTATATGAATTTATTGTTTTATAATTGAAATTGTATAATAATTATTGTTTTTACCGTATTATAATGTCTATATCAATTATTTTTTGACTGCAGAGAATTTATGAAAAATAACTTTAATGAGCTACTTTATGACTTTTTATTTTGCTTATGGCTTTACGCCTTGTCAGTAACGAGGTCATTAGAGGCGGGAATAGACATGGGGCAAGGAATGGGAAAGAATTCGGATTTGGCCTTTTTCTGAAGGAAGCATCCCGGCATACGTCTAGAGTGATTTGGAGAAACAATGGAAACCGCAAATCTCAATGCCCGGATGAGGAATCGATCCGGCGTCCTGCCGAATGCGAGGCCAGAGGGTTAATTGCTCACCCACTACGCTCGGTGACCACGCTTCTTTATGAGCCATCTTGATAACTTCTGCCGGAAGAGATATGCTGATTTTGAATATTAGCATTCAAGGAATGTGAAATATCTTTGTTGAACCAATTACTCATTTTTCCTGCGGCACTTCTATCACAACAAACAAGAACGCATGTCTGCCCGCCGTCAGTGCACTAAGTGTATCAAGTCCACAGGAACGAGTAGGCGCTTTACAAGCACTTGCCGCAAACTTTCTTTGATTTGTGCCAAAAAACAGACACTCGATTGGATCAGCCACAAGTGCCAGCCTTCACAAGTCAAGTTAAACGCTCTATCAACCCGTTTCAATTTCTGACGGCTTGACGAGGTTTAGCAAGCGTGTGGTCCCGCCTTAAATATAGGTGATTTTTTTTTTTTTTTTTTTTTTTTTTTTTTTTTTTTTTTTTTTTTTTTTGGACGTCTACTCATCAAACGTTCGACGAAATATTCGCATCTGTTTCTTGAAATATTCAAACTGAACAATTATGTCATTTGAAAACTTTGTTATCATAGATCTTATAGAATTAGCAGAATTAGGAAATAGAAATCCACTTTTTGAAAAGAAATAACTGAAATACAATGAAGTACAGTGTATGACAAAAACATTTTAACACACATCATTTATGCACTAGATTTTGAAATATCTGTCAATAGCTGTAACCTTCTTTTTGTATTGTTTTTACTTACTCCTCAGAAACAACTCTAGTTGTATCTTTTTTGTGTGTACGATCTGGGAGCTAGTTTTGCAATATGACTACATAACTCAAATTACAGTACTGCACACAACACACATTTGTTGCCGTGAGTCAAATGTCAACTTGAAGGGGCAATACAACTGGTAAACTGGTAAAGAATGAGTCGGACCGGCAAGTGACGACAGGGAGACACGGTGACGTAGACTGGAACATGTTTTCACCCCATTTTACGGATTGCGGATCCGCTTAATTAGGTGCTGGATCAGCCAGACTGCCAAATGATGCTGGATCCCGCATTGCTGGATTGCAGTCCCTAGCTACATCCCAGCTAAAGTTAAAGTAAGTCATTGGTCGATTTAATAAAAAAAAAAACACGATTTTTCTGCCAATGCTACAAGTTAAAATTGTTTGATTATGAAGTCGCACTATTGTATAAACTGTGGAAGGACAAGGGTATGACAACAGAAAATATTAGAGAACAAGACCTTATGAAAGAGTTAAATAAGATGGAAATATTCTAGAGATCCAACTGACCTGTCTGAGCATGCTTGGTGTACACAGAAAACTTTTACAAGAAAATTGTGATAAAATTGCAGATGAAGTAGCTCGAAAATTATTATTAGTATAATTATATATACTAATTAATTAAATTATAATCAATTAAAATATAATAATATTAATTAATTATTAAATTAATAGAATAAATATGTATTACATTAATAAACATTTTTAGCATACGTATTATCAGTTTTCTCTTACCTGCCCCCCCCCCCCCTAAACAAAATCCTGGCTACGCCCTTGAATCGTATGATCAACAAATCAACATTAATAAATATTTTTAAGAAGCTACATTTATAATTTATACAATGATCATCTTTATCGTTGGGGACCATCTCCAGTTTCCCCGGGTGTGGTTTACGAGCCTTGGTTGTTTATACATTGATATCATTTTTTTTTCAATTCAAACGAATTTGGTCGAATTACTGCTCTGTTTATAAATGTAATATCTTGTAAGTTCAAATCATCCGCTGTTTCTTGGTTCACCTGCACTACTATGTTATCATCCAATCTTTTTCTGACTCATTAAACTACTTAATTAAGTTTTTGTTTCTATAATGCTGAAAATGACAGTTCTGCGGTGCATGCCGATAGTGGAATAGTTGAAACAATTTTTAACAATTTGATGACTTCACGTGTCATATCTTGGGTATATTCGCAATACCAAATTATATATTAACATTTTTCACATTGTTCAGTCTGACATTTTTTGTTCATGCAATATCTAAAAGCACGATGAAGAACCAAACGATCTACATCAAAGTCATTTCCGTAGAACTCTTTCACGTAACTGCTACTTGTATATTTTGCTCTGTAAGAAACAGTTCCACGCTACTCCAATGTGTCATAGCACTTTTAGTAAAGTGCTAGTCACTACGGCCTACGACTTTATCTAAAACTACAAAGATATTTTTTTTTCTATCAGTCAGCTGACGAGGAAAATTGGTTGAGGACAAAAGTGGGTTGAAGGAAGAAGGGAGAAGGATAGGTGTGTAGGGAGATTGACATCGGAGCGTGCGCTCCATCGCAATTTTATCAATTATTATTAAAACTGTTGATGTTCACTTGACTCGTCTGTATTTTTATGTATCCTCCTTATTTTTGGAGTTATTAATGTTGATTTGTTGATCATCCAACATAAAAACTAGATCAAGAGTTGATCTCCAAAGGTTTTTAAATTTTTCTTTGGGACGATATAATCTGATTGACAGTATTAATTAACTGACTTCAAAAAAAAAAGGAGAAGGTTCTCAATTCGTCTGTATTTTCTTTTTTTGTGTGTGTCTGTTCAGCGATATCTTCGCCAATTTTGAACCGATTTAATTGAAATTTTTTTAGTTGGTAGGCCGTACCTCCAAAGTGGTCCCATATGAATTTTGACACTTCTACCCCATAATTTTTATACAAAACCACATTTTTTATCCGGTTTCAATGGATCTTCGGATAAGTTTAGTCAAAAATAAAGAGAAAAATACTGTCAACTTTTGGTTTAAAAAACTGAACCCTTCTCACCCTACCCACCCCCTTAATTTTGCCAATTTTGTTTATATAAAGTTACAGTCGACACCGTTTGACCAATTATCATCAAAATTGGCATATACATGTAATTTTTCATGGAGATGGTTTCCGACCAAAAAAATTTATAAAAACCACCCCTTTCCCCTTTACACCCCATAAATTTTATACAAACCCACATTTTCATACGATTTCAATGTAACTTTGGGCATATATAGTCAAAAATAAAAATACTGTCAACTTTTGGATTAAAAAAGCTGAACCCCTCTCCCCCTATCCACCCCTTAATTTTTTCCAATTTTCTTTGTACAAAGCTACAGTGACACCGTTTAACCGATTATCATCAAAGTTGGCATATATATGTAATTTTTCGTAGAGATGGTTTCTGACCAAAAAAAATAAAATTAACCCTTTACACCACTTTAATTTATACAAACCCACATTTTTTATCCGATTTCGATGGAACTTTCGAAATTTTTAGTTAAAAATAAAGAGGAAAAACACTGTCAACTTTTGGTTTGAAAAAACTGAAGCCCTCTCCCCCTATCCACCCCTTTAATTTTTGCCAATGTTCTTTATAGGAAGCTACAGTCGACACGATTTAACTGGTCTCCATTAAAGTTGGCATATACATGTAATTTTTCATGTAAAAAAAATAAAAAAAAAACCTGTCCCTATTAAACCGCTTAATTTTTATACACATCCACAGTTTTTATCCGGTTTAGATAGAATTTAGCAAATTTTTACAATAAAACAAAGAGAAAAATGTCAACTTTTGGTTTGCAAAAACTGAACCCCTCTCTCTGTTTCCACCTCCTTGACTTTTGTCAATTTTCTTTTTTAAAAAAGCTACAGTCGACACAATTTTACCGATCATTATGAAAGTTGGCACATATATGTATTTTTTATGGATAAGGTTTCTGACCAAAAAATCAAAAAAGTATCCTAGTTTCCGTTTTACATCCCTTAATGTTTGTAAAAACCCACATTTTAAACCGATTTCGGTGTAACTTCGCATGCGTATACTTTAAAACAAGTAGAAAAAGAAAAATACTGTCCACGTAAGTTTCACAAAAACGCAAACCATATCCCCCCTTCTACTCCTTTAATTACTGCCAATGTTCGATATACAAAGCTAAGGTTTCTATCTGATTTTGAATGAAGCTTGCACATGTATACTTCAAATCAAACAGAAAAATATTGTCTAAATTCGGTTTCGAGAAGTCAAATCTCTTTCACTCTTTCCACCCCTTAATCTACACAAAGCAACAGTTTCTATCCGATTCTGAAGGAAATTTGCACACGTATACTTTAAAGCATAAAGAACAATTGTGTTTAAATTTGGTTGCAAAAGCCAACCCCCTCTTCACTTCTACCCTCCCCCCCCTCCTAATTTCCAATGTTCTTTATAGATACCAACAGTTTTTATCAGATTTCGATGGAACACTGCATACGTAAACTTAAAAACAAAGAGAAACATAGTGTATACATTCTGCTTACAAAACTCAACCGCTCACTACCTTATCCCATTTAATGTTTGCAAATGTTCTTTACACAAAGCCAGTTTTTATCTGGTTTCGATGGATGGATACGTGTATACTTTAAAACAATGAGGAAAATACTGTCCATATTAGCTTTACAAAAACCAAACTACTCTTCGTCTCCACAACCCTTAATTTTTTTTTATACATACCTACAGTTTATATCTGATATCAATAGAAATTTAAACACATATACTTTAAATCAATTAGAAAAGACCGTCTGCATTTCGTATAAAAATTCCAATCCCTCTTAGGCTACGGCCACACTTGCGTTTTTTTTCACGCCGAGACCCAGCGGGAAAAAAACGCGAAGTGGCAATCCCGCAGACTATGTCACACTTGCGTGTTTTTCCCGCGCATGAAAAACACGCAGCCTATCCCGCGCGTGCACTTACCAGCAGTTTTTAAAGGTTCAGCTGCTTGTCAACTAGACTGCTCTCGAAATTATGAACAGAGTTTCATAAAATCATAAGAATGCAGTAATTGCATTATGTGCCGCGGTAATAGTTGTGCGTCGCCGCCGTCGTGAGAGGAGAAAGTACTGGATTCATCCATTACTGAGCGACAGGTCAACCAAGGGAAAATTTGTGCTCCTACATATAAAACTGAAAGAAAACCCCACAAAGTTTTTCGAGTACTACGGGATGTCTGTTTCCTCATTTGAACTGCTTCTGTCTACAGTGGAAAATTCTATATCAAAACGAAGCACAAGGTTGAGGGAATGTGTGAGTGCAGAAGAAAAACTCGCAGTAACATTAAGGTGAGCTAGTTTTATCGTTCAAGAACTTGGTTATTAATTAATTAAAAAGTTAAAATTAATCCGAAAGATGTTTAATATTGATAAAGTACTTACAGTTATAATAATGAAGTAAGAGAGTAACAATGAGAATATCACACCTGTTATTTTAAGCTAAACTAAAAAAGTAAGTTGCAATAATAAGGTAAAAAATAATGACAACGAATTTACAGTTCAAATAATGTAACAATGGAGTCTTCATCGGTTACAATGCAAATATTTTCTGCGGAACAAGGGGTTCCCATTTCAGCTGAAGCTGGTGTTGACGGATAACTCTCTTGATGAGGACTGGGCGAAGTGTGGGACTGCAAAAGTTGCATGAACTTTATTTGAAAATCAATTTTATCCGAAAGTTTTTTTTTTTTTATCAGTGGAAGTTGTGATAACAGAAACATTTCATCTGGGTCGGGCTCACGCGGTGGCTGCACTAAATTTGTTTTTAACACATTCACGATTTCTTCTTCGAATGTGTCACGCTTTCTTCTCTGTTGCCGAGATGGAGTCGAAAGTGCATTTTCTTTAGCAGTAGGAATTTGCGACGATCCACCTGCCACTGCGTCACAAGTTTCTACACTTTTCCCAGAATTCATGGTTCCAGACGTTCCGAAAAATAAAATATAACTTTCATGTAAATGATCGAAGAACTTTCATAATGAAATATTTAAGCATTTCCTACTTACTCTCTTGGCTCGTAAATCGTCTGCAAGAAAGACATATGCTTATTGTATATATATATATATATATATATATATATATATATATATA
>CM061920.1:277346751-277382750 GCA_031002005.1 Vandiemenella viatica
GGGACAGGTTTTTTTTATTTTTTGACATGAAAAATTACATATATATGCCAACTTTAATGGAGACCAGTTAAATGGTGTCGACTGTAGCTTCGTATAAAGAACATTGGCAAAAATTAAAGGGGTGGAGGGCTTCAGTTTTTTCAAACCAAAAGTTGACAGTGTTTTTCCTCTTTATTTTTAACTAAACATTTCGAAAGTTCCATCGAAATCGGATAAAAATTGTGGGTTTGTATAAATTAAAGTGGTGTAAAGGGTTAATTTTATTTTTTTTGGTCGGTAACCATCTCCATGAAAAATTACATGTATATGCCAACTTTGATGATAATTGGTCAAACGGTGTCGACTGTAACTTTATATAAAGAAAATTGGCAAAATTAAGGGGGTGGGTAGGGGAAGAAGGGTTCAGTTTTTTAAACCAAAAGTTGACAGTATTTTTCTCTCTATTTTTTACTAAACATGTCCGAAGATCCATCGAAACCGGATAAAAAATGTGGTTTTATATAAAAACTAGACGACCCGTGCGAAAATTTCGCGAATAAAATGCGATGAATAGTGAGGTTGAATGCTTGTAATATAATAAATAATAGAACCGTACTTTTGTAGCAAATATTTCATTTAGTGTAATAGGTACGCAGCAAAATACTCACAACATATTACGAAACAGTTAGGAAAATTTAAAACACACTGTATTTATGACAAACTGTCACGGACCTTAGTAGAATAAAACCAACCTTAACAAAATGCACACAACATATCAACATCTCTGAAATATTTGTTACTGTGCGAATAAAATGTTTACATTGGAATTGTATTGCAAAACGACAGTGTTTCCGTAACAAAACAAATATATCAGAAAAGCTACTTATTGAATAAAAAAAAAGATTATTGACATTTCTGTGATATCCGCTGTTAAAATCAGGGGACTTGGCTCTGAACAGTCTCATACGCGCTACCACTTTAAGCACCAAATTCCGAACATTTTTTTTCTTAATTTGTGATATTACCTAGCTGGAGACCTTAATTTTACAACGATATGTCATTTATCGATTTCGGATTAAAAAAACACTTTCTATAACTAATATTGATAATTTTGTCCTTTAAGGGTTGAATTCCAAAAAATTCCTTTTATAAAATATCAACCAAGGTAAAAAAAAAGTTTTGAGAAATGATGATATTTTTGCCCCTTAATATGATGTGACCATAGCGGCTAATTTAATATTTAAATCGATACGTCATTTATTGATTTCGATTAGGTATCAAGGGAAATAAACAGCTCCTGACAGAAAAATGCATTGTAAAAATATTAATACTTTTGCCCTCTAAGGTTAGAATTTTTAAAAATTTCTACTTAAAATGTGATAACGGAACTGAAGACATTACGAAGACCTGAAGCTTTTAAATGATACCTCGTTTATCAATTTTGTTTAATTGTCAACAGTGATAAATGACTAAAGACACAAGAAACGTATTTTAGAAATACTGATATTTATGCCCTTTAAGGGTTGAATAACGAAAAATTCTTTCTAAAATATAATGTGACTATGGCGGAGACCTTAATCTTTAATATGATACCTCATTTATCTATATCGGTTATATATCAAGGGAGATAAATGGCTCGTGACACAAAAATGCATTATAGAAAAATTTATACTTTTTCTCTTAAATGGTTCAAGTTCAAAAACATTCTGTTTTAAAATATCATGTCACAAAGCTGAGATATTATTCCTTATAATCCTACTTGATTTATCGATGTTGGTTAGATATCCAGGGAGGTAAATGGCTCGATATACAAAAAAAGCATTTTAGAAAAATCGACATTTTTACCCTTTAAGGTTCGAACTACGAATAAATCCTTTCTTAAAATATAATGTTACCACGGCGGAGACCTTAATCTTTAATATGATACCTCATTTATCCATATCGGTTAGAAATTAAGGGAGATAAATAGCTCGTGACACAAAAATGCGTTGTAGAACCATTCATACTTTTTCCCTTTAAGGGTTGAATTCCAAAAACGTCATTCCTAAAATATGATGTCACCGAAGTTGAGAAATTATTCCTCATTATCTCACTTGATTTATCGATTTTGGATAGATATCCAGAGAGATAAATGGCTCGATATACAAAAAACGAATTTTAGACAAATTGACATTTTTGCCCTTTAAGGGTCGAATTACGAAAAATTCCATTCTTAAAATATAATGTTACCACGGCGGAAACCTTATTCTTTAATATGATACCTTATTTATCTATATCGGTTTGATGTTAAGTGAGGTAAATCGCTCGTGACACAAAAATTCGTTATTGAAAATTTTATACTTTTTCCGTTTAAGGGTTGAATTCAAAAAACATTCTTTCTTAAAATATTATGTCACATAGCTGAGACATTACTCCTCATAATCCTACTTCATTTATCGATTTTGGTTAGATATCCAGGGAGATAAATGGCTCGAGATAAAAAAAACTAAGTTTAGAAAAATTGACATTTTTGCCATTTAAGGGCCGAATTACGAAAAATTCCTTTCTTAAAATATAATGTTACCACGCCGGAGACGTTATTCTTTGATATGATACCTCATTTATCTATACCGGTTACATATTAAGGGAGATAAATCGCTCGTGACACAAAAATGCGTTATTGAAAAATTTATACTTTTTCCCTTTAAGGGTTGAATTCCAAAAACATTCTTTCGTAAAATATTATGTCACAAAGCTGATACATTACTCCTAATAATCCTACTTGGTTTATCGATTTTGGTTAGATATCCAGGGAGATAAATGGCTCGAGATACAAAAAACGCATTTTAGAAAAATCGACATTTTTGCATTTAAGGGCAGAAAAACGAAAAATTATTTTCTTGCAATATAATGTTACCATGGCGGAGACCTTAATCTGTAATATTCTACAACATTTATCTATATCGGTTAGATATTAAAGGAGATAAATCGCTCGTGACACAATTACGCATTGCAAAAATATTGATACTTTTGCCCTTTAAGGGTCGAATTCTGAAAAATATCTGTCTTAATATATGACGTCACTAAAGAGGAGATCTTAATCTTTAAAATTATACTTCATTAAACGATTTCAGATAGGTATCCAGTGAGATAAATGACTCGTAACACAGAAAACAGCTTTTTAGAAATATAGACATTTTTGCCCTTTAAGGGTCCAATTCCGAAAACTTCATTTCTTAAAATATGATGTGACCAAAGTGAAGACCATAAGCTTTAAAACGACACCTCATTCATTGATTTTGATTAAGTATGAAGTAAGATACAGGCTTGTGACAAAAAAATACCTTAGAGAAATAATATATATGATTATGGGGTAGAAGTATGAAATTCATATGGGACCACTTTGGAGGTACGGCCTACCAACTAAAAAAATTTCAATTAAATCGGTTCAAAATTGGCGAAGATATCGCTGAACAGACAAAAAAAAAAAAAAAAAAAAAAAAAAAAAAAAAAAAAAAAACCAGACGAATTGAGAACCTTCTCCTTTTTTTGAAGTCAGTTAATTAATACTGTCAATCAAATTATATCGTCCCAAAGAAAAATTTCAAAACCTTTGGAGATCAACTCTTGATCTAGTTTTTATATTGGATGATCAACAAATCAACATTAATAACTCCAAAAATAAGGAGGATACATAAAAATACAGACGAGTCAAGTGAACATCAACAGTTTTAATAATAATTGATAAAATTGCGATGGAACGCACGCTCCGATGGCAATCTCCCTACACACCTATTCTTCTCCCTTCTTCCTTCAGCCCGCTTTTGTCCTCAACCAATTTTCCTCGTCAGCTGACTGATAGAAAAAAAAATATCTTTGTAGTTTTAGATAAAGTCGTAGGCCGTAGTGACTAGCACTTTACTAAAAATGCTATGACACATTGGAGTAGCGTGGAACTGATCTTACTGAGCAAAATATACAAGTAGCAGTTACGTGAAAGAGTTCTACGGAAATGACTTTGATGTAGATCGTTTGGTTCTTCATCGTGCTTTTAGATATTGCATGAACAAAAAATGTCAGACTGAAAAATGTTATATATATAATTTGCTATTGCGAATATACCCAAGATATGACACGTGAAGTCATCAAATTGTTAAAAATTGCTTCAACTATTCCACTATCGGCATGCACCGCAGAACTGTCATTTTCAGCATTATAGAAAACAAAAACTTAATTGAGTCAGAAAAAGATTGGATGATCACATAGTAGTGCAGGTGAAACAAGAAACAGCGGATGATTTGAACGTACAAGATATTACCGGCATATTTATAAACAGAGCTGTAATTCGACAAAATTCGTTTGAATTGAAAAAAATGATATCAATGTATAAACAACCAAGGCTCGTAAACCACACCCGGGAAACTGGAGATGGTCCCCAACGATAATGATGATCATTGTATAAATTATAAATGTAGCTTCTTAAAAATATTTATTAATGTTGATTTGTTGATCATACGATTCCTATTAAAGCTGTGTATATTAAGTAGGTACTAATACATGTTTCCAACTAATAAAGATTATGTTACACACTATAAATATAATGATTTCATTTTTATATTTTTATTATTATGATAGGTATCCATTCTTTATTGTCAAATCTAATATTTTTACCCCTCTTTTCTTCCTTCTCCTCTGTATATTAATTACTAGCTGTACCCTCAACTATGTTCACTATAGCGATCCTTGCCGAACCCATTTTAATAAATTTTAGTTTATTTTTTGGCATGGAACAGAATTTAGAAAATCCAAAATCTTTCTTTCTTACTCTGCCTGTCTGTTCGCTTATAACTTGAAATCTACTGGACGGATTTAGCTGCGTTTTTCACTATTACTTCGTTCATGTCTATCAAGAATTTGGGAGGTTTTTATTTAATTTACATGGAACCCTAAATATTTCCGGAATAAAAAGTAACGTATGTTTCTCCCTGCCAAATCAGAAACTTCCACTGAAAGTTGTAATATATCGTAAAAATTACTATAATATTACAGTATTTGTTTAGTGTGGGTATATGCAACAAGTAACAATTATTTTTTGTGCCTACGTGAATTTGGCAGTGACACTGGTCCAGGCGGTCGAACACCCAGCTTCCAAGAAACCAGAGTTGAATTGATCCCCTAATAAGAGGACCGGTCCTCGTCACTGTCAACCAGTGAAAGCCTGAGTAGGGGCATCGCTCTAAAGGCGCATTCCCACGATCCCTTGTAGGCGAGGTGAGACAGGAAGGGACCTCATTAGTCGAAGTGTAGGGACGACCGTGGGCCGCAGGTTACTCCTAGCTTACTTGCCGCCACCTCCCCACCACGTTGCCTAGTGTCGTTTGGCACAGAGCAACAGCAGGGGTGCGCAGCGCTGCTGCAAACCGATGGCAACAGCGCACCGCTACACAAGCCTGTGATGTTTAGCGACTCAGTGTGGGTAGCTGCGTCTCCTCTCCGCTAGCAGAGGCGGTCCTGTTCCCATGGCGTCCCGTCCCGTCTCGCCTCCGTTTACAAGGGATCGTGGGAATGCTCCTTAAGAGCGAAATTTATGTGCCTCCAACACTCACCGTGGATAATTGTGTATTCATGACAATTTAAAGTTTGCGCGGATTTATGAAGACAGACTCGAGTGACCGTAGCGAAACGAGACGTGGCTAAACAGATATTTGCCAGATAAGCATTTTCTTACGAACAGGCTCCACTACTCCAACGAACAATGAAAAAGTCAGAGAAGGTCGTTCAACGCAAGTCCACGGAATGTGAACATGGAGGCAAAAACTGGTAGCCAATAAGAATGAAGGAAGTTATGTGTGGGAGAAGACTGATTGTGACCCTCCAATAACAAAATTAGTTAAGTTAGTTACTATATTGTTTAAAACATTTTTTTCATGTCTGGACGTTTCCGGAGATGGCAGAGGCGGAGATGAAACTGGACTGGCAGAATCGACTTTAGTTGGTGGAAGACGGTCTCCCGACATGTGAAGGCGAGCGGCAATGATTGTAACAGGGATTGGACCGATGGCTCTTGAGGCGAGAGGTCATTGAGACGAGCTGGCAGCCATCAAGAGGCGACCAGTACAGAGTGATAAGTGTTTATGCCCACACTGGCACAAATGTGACTTAAGGTGGTTTGAGTGAAGATAGAGGTGCTGGCGTGACTTCCGCTGTGCTGACTCACAGTAAACACGCATACTATAAAGTGCACTAAAATTCGAAGGAACCCTCTTACCCATATACCGACCCTGGCGAGGAAACCCGCAGATTAGAGTTTCAATCTGCCGAATTATAATGAGTTTAGCCGGAGCATTAACTTCCTAATAACTTTTCGTTTATAATAAAATCAACGAGGTGCCTTTGCCTTTTGATTAATCAGTTTGTTTGTATGTGGTAAACGTTCAGTTTCTAGCCGAGAAGATATGTTCACTATGTGAATTGTAAATACCTGAATAAATGAATAATGGAAATGTTTAATTATTCATGATGTCCTGCACTTTGATTTATGAACACTTTCTCATTTGAAATAATTTTGATAAAAAACTTACCTGAGATTAAGAATTAAATTCATATGTTTTATAAAATTAAAGGCACCGCAGAGCGTCACGCTACGCTACAAAGTCTTGTCAAAAGTAGTTCACACTGCCGGTTGTTTAATGAGTGATCAAATGAGCATGAGCATCCACGAGGTTTTCTATAGGTTGGCGTCCATGGTGCGGAACACATCAATGCCAAGAGTTCTGTCCAGAAAAAGGCCGAGGCATGAAAAGCGAAACACCCTTAATTCATACTAGAAACGGCGCTTCCGGAAATCATGGAAAATATAAACAAGGCGCTTGAGATTAGTTGACCTGCAACTCTTGCAAAATAATTTTCAATGAGATTGGAAATTACGTGCAATGTGATTATCATGTTCGTGGCAAATGCCGTGTTCAAAGTGGTGGTGTCTGCAGCAAGAAAAATTTTATGGTGCTGCTGGAATTATTAACGTAACCCTACCATATTGAAGGAATAGACGTTCAGTTTTCAGTTTAAAAAATCTATGCGTCTACTGAGTTTTTGATGAACTGATTAAACAAAATACAGAATTTCTAAAATGTGTTGACGAAGTCTGAAGTTAATAAGCAGAAATTTCGCAACTAAAATCGCAATATGAAAATATACAGGCTAGTAAAGGACAAAATTTAAGGCGCTGCATCAAAAATATAACGTAAGCATACCATAAGGTTATTCAGTTTTCAACCTCACATTAAAGGATGTCTGTGCATCCGTCGATGAACTGTTTAAACAAAATACCGAATTTCGAAAGTGTGTTGATAAAAACAAAGCAGAAAACTCACAACTAAAATCGCAATGTGACTTTATGTAGGTCCTAGTCAATGAGTTGGAACACTGTCTAAGAAATATAACGAAGATGAAAACGTCTACATCACAACCGGAAAAGTTGCTGACACACTACCAGTTAACTTTGATGCAGAAATGGGCGTTGAATACTGTCATAGACTCTCTTGTAAAACAAACAAGGTTGGGAAGAAGAAAGTTTCTACCCTCACAAAACTAAAAACTCGTTCTTGGAGAAGAAGCTGGAGCATGAATTTTTTTCGTTCTTTTTTTTTATCATCAGGGAATGGGCATACGCGGAATTCTACAATATACGTTAATGACCATTTCATAAAACAGAATCAAAATAAACTAGTTGACAAGAAATGTTAAGGGGGCTATGAATTAATAGTACGCGTCGACTAAAAATGGAAACATCTTTCTAAGGAAAAATGAAAACAGTACCGTCTTTAAAATCACATTACTGACGTACAAGCGATCGATGGCAAACAGTGTACGTGAAGTGATAACTATATCTGCATGCTTATCTTTGCCAACTGCGCGTAAAATGTACGAAAACACGAAGAATCGTGGGAGGATATTACCAGTGTAATAATAATATTATATTAGCTAACTGGAAATTCTAAATACCAACGGGACACCTGCTTTTTTTTTTTTTTTTTTTTTTTTTTTTTTTTTTTTTTTTTATCAGCAAAGTTCTGTAAGGCAGACTTAAATCATTGTGTTTGCAAACGCATCCTACGTGCTAACAGATTCCACTCTTCCACATAGGATTTCCAAAGAAATAATGGATTCTGAAGAAATAATCCAAGATACATTAGGAAATCTCACATTACATCAGATTTGATTATAAATAAATTGGGGTAAGTCATACACAGTGGTGTAATTCACGCACTCTTATTTTCATAAACACTGGTTTAAGTAATTTTTGTCAACAGTAAAATGTAACCATTGTACAAATTTTATTCAATTCAGCCTTCTCTATTAAATTTTATTCCAGCTGACATCACTAAAATGATAATAATACAACATTTATATTCCAGAATTTATTACAATATCTTTTGTATTATATTAATTTCTATAAAACAAGGAAAAGTGACCTACACCACTGTGTTTTAACCCTTCCATATCGTTCTGAATCTCCGGTGTATTGTAATTTATACGTTCTTAATAATTTTAATTATTTAAGACTAGCTGATACCCGCCACTTCGTGCGAGTGGATTAACAATTTCTTTGCCAGAATTGAATATAGAAAGTTGTTGGTAGCAAAGGATTGGTCCCAAACAACACCGAGTCGGCATAATATGACCGGAAAGCCATCACTATATCATTCTACCATTGAACCTGTCTCTTGAAGGGAATCAATTTCCAACATACTTAAAAACAAAAAACAAACGAAGGAAAGGGGATGTGGGGGGGGGGGGGAAAGGTGTTAACTAAGAGTAGCTTTATTTCAGCTTAGTCTTTTCTTCTTTCTTCAGCATGAGCATCCGCTTCTTGGGTTGTAATAAATTTAGCTGCTCGTGCTCTGCTAGAGTTACAACTTAGGCCAGTTTACGCTCGCAAGGCATGTCAAAAAAGAAGGCAAAATAAACTGGTTCCAGAAACATTTAAGCAGACACAAAGTAATAGGACAGAGAAAATCGACATCTATACTAAATAATACGTTTTTTTACCTAAACGAAATTTATTAACAAATTATACACTAATATAATGCGCGAGATGCATAGCTTGAGCAAGCGACGTAACATTACAGACTAACACACACATTCGTCTCTCTGTCACCATTCGATAAGTTCTCAAAATTTCGTTACCACAACTGTTAATCATATCGAAAAAAAATGTCCTGTGCCCTCCCTACAGATTTTCTTGTCAAATTTCGTCAATATCGGTATAGGCATTTAGTTGTCTTATCCATGATGTGGAACAGGCCATCCCGGATGACATTGAGCGGACGAGGTGTAGCCAGCTGCGGATTGTAGCTCATGTCGGCACCAATGATGCTTGCCGCCTTGGGTCGGAGAGTATCCTCTCTTCCTTCCGGCGGCTTGCTCATACGGTGAGCTCTGTGGTTGATGGCCGCAAGAGTTCGGCTGAGCTAACCATCTGCAGTATTGTCGATAGAACTGACTGTGGACCTCTGGTTCAGAGCCGAGTCGAGGGTCTGAACCAAAGACTGCGTCGTTTCTGCGATAATCATGGTTGCAGATTCCTTGATCTTCGCCCTGGGGTCGAGTCGTGTAGAGATGGGCAGGTCCGAGATTTTAAAGGAGTCGGGTCCGGATGTACATCCAGTGCTGCGGACCTACATCCAGGTTCCGTGTCCGGCGGACCTGTATGGGTCCGGTTCTACAATCGGGCGGGTGGAGTGTATGGCGGAACTGGATGTGTACGGATCTACATCCAAATACGTGTCCGGCGGACCTGTATGGGTCCGAACCTACAATAGAGCGTATGGTGGATACAAATCCTACCAAGGAGAACTGCAGTATGAGTTATATCATGTTCATCCATTAATTTATGAAATGAAAGAATATTAATTCTGATAATTTTGTTTTATTTTTGTCTGAAACTCACAATTGTACGTAATGTTATAAAATCACAGCATAATCAGACTTGATAATGACAAAAGTAAGAGTAAAATTTCTGTGGGTTTCTATAAGAATAAAATGAAATCATTTCTTAATAATGTTTAAGTACTACTAAAAAAATCTAAAGTCTTTGTTAACTGATTGTTTTTTTTTACTAAAAATGAAATTATTCAAGACTCAACATTTTGAGATAATTATTGCCTTTCCACAATATACCAGCTTAAGAAATGGTTTATTATAAATGAACAAAAAACAAAATTGCAAGTATAACTTATTTTAAATTGTGAGCGAGAAATTACGTGAGATTTGTTCTTATATTATGTATAGTGTTTTGCTCTGTATACTATGTGAAACTGTTTTGATTGAGTGAATAAAACGTAGTCGCGAGTGCTAAATCGAGTGCGAAACAATGCATTTCAATCAAACAGTAATATTTATGTTATGCCAGCTACCGAAACGTGTTTTTGGTGCTTTCAAAATCTTTATTTTATTTTGTGCAATTTCAAAAACTTTTAATTTCTTTTTAATTTTATTTAATATAATTTGCAATTTAGTTGAAAGTATTTTTAAGCAAGATTTAATTTTTAGTAATAATAACCTATTGTTTGAGCCATTGTTAGACGTTCTAGAAACGGCTGGATGTGAGGTTTTTTTCAATGTCGGAATATAAAATATTTCTGTAAAAGCGGCCAGCAGAGTCGCTAGCAATAATGCCACATAATCATATTTATATATATTACTAGCTGTTACCCGCGACTTCGTACGCGTGGATTTAGAATTTGATTGCTAGAATTAGATATAAAAAGCTGAAAATTATCTAAGTGGTACCAAACAACACTGAGTCGGCATAATATGACAGGAACGCCATCGATATACCATTCTACCTACGAACCTGTCTCATGACTAAAACTGTTATTCATATCGGAAAAAAGTATCCTATTTCGTTCCTAAACATACAAAGTATTTCCTTGTCATCGGTATGCACATATATTCGTCAAAACGTAAAAAAAGATGGAGACTCACTTTCGCATATACAATGTTATTAGTTTAGATTACACAAAAACTACCTGTGGAACCAGTATACCGTGAATAAAGTAAACGCTTTCTACCGCCAAAGATTTTTCCCAGAATATGGTATCCTTTCTATAAAATCCTAGGCTTGGTTCAAACTATGAAAACCAATTCATACAAATGTTTGCACCCAGTGGGATTTCAACCCGGAGCCATGCTGGAGTTTTTATAAGAAGCAAACTCGTTACCACTACGCTCTCTTACCATTGCTGAATATTGCTTCGCATTACAAATACACAAAGATATTATGCGTCTGTCTTTCACAGTTCAGATAGTTTTCATAATTTAATGACAATATGTTCTTATCTATACATAATATAGTATTCCATCACGATCCTAATATCAAAATGCATCTCCCTGTCAAATTTCATCACGATCGGATAATCCGTTTAGCCCAAGAAACGTAACAAACAAACATAAAGACAGACAGTTACTTTCGCATTTATAATATTAGTATAGATATGTATAATGTTCCTTGGAAACTCTACGAAACGTGTTTTTTGCAATAAAGAGATGTTAAATGTATTATCTGATTTGTCCTTAAGCCATCAGAATTGAGAAAGTTAAAAATTCTAGAGACTTTGTGATTAATCAAACTGAACGTTAAAAGTTTAATAAGACTACAACACATTGAAATCACAAGTCCATTCTTATTTAGCAGGTAAAACACTCCTCACCTTAGAAGCATGAACCCAACCAATAAAAAAGTACTATGTACCTGGTTTTAACTACCCATTGACATTTAATAGTTATTGTAATTATCTACTAATAGTCAGACATTAAGAAATAGTTTTCAATTATAATCTTATCTTTAAACAGAACTGTAATCTAATCGTACAGTAAATGACATTAAACTCTTCAGAACATAAATTTCAAATCGGAACTGTAACGAAAAACTGCGTTCCAGCTCCGCGTTGCAGGTCCGGCCGTGGTTGAACTTCCGGCCCCGCGAGAACTGTGGTGCTGTTACAGGTCCGGCTGGATACAGATCCGACAACGGCGTGGATGTACATCCATCCCTACAGCAAGTGATACGGGTCCGCGGAACTGCATCCAAACGGACCTACCCATCTCTAGAGTCGTGTAGGGTTCCCTTGGATAGATCAGGTGTGCACTACACACGTGAATCGGCTACACGGGTGGCAGGGGCCGTGTGGAGTGCATTGGGGGATTTTTTAGGCTTAGGGAGGAAGACCCGAAACTGGGATTACAGTGACGGGCAGCCCAATTAAATTCCGCACCATATGTTAGGAGTAGCGAAAACCAATCTCGACCGTTAAAAGTACTCGTTATAAACTGTAGAAGTGTTTGTAATAAGCAGCCTGAGCTTGAAAGCGTTATTAGTAGCATAGAAGCTGATATTGTATTAGGTACTGAAAGCTGGTTAAAACCGGATACAAGTTCAGTAGAAATTTTTAACCATAGCACGAATGTTTTCCTTAAGGTTAGGTTACATTCAAATGGAGGTGGTGTATTTATAGCTGTTCGTAAACACCTGTCGTGTAACGAAATAAATATTGATACGGTGTGTGAAATCCTATGGATTAGACTAAAAGTAGCTAGGACAAAACTTGTAATAGGGTCTTTCTCTCGTCCACCAGATGCAGATGTAGGTGTTGCTGAGGCCTTAAGAAATAACGTAAGTAATATAGCTCGTCAATTTCCGGATCATGGAATAATACTAGGAGGCGACTTCAGCTTGCCGTATATTGATTGGGGTAATTACGCCCACGCTACTGGTGGCAGGGATAAAATATCCTGTGAGATTATTCTTGACCTTTTCTCAAATCTTAATCTTGAGCAGCTTGTCACTGAACCAACGCGGTGCGACAATGATAACGAAAACATTTTAGATATTCTCGTTACAAATAGGCCTGAATTATTTACGGACATTTCTACCACCATGGGAATAAGTGATCATAAAGCTGTAATTGCTACAGTAAAATTAACAGTCGAACGCAAAAAGAAAAAAGAAAGGGTCGTTTACAGGTTCGAAAAGGCCCCAAAGGAGAGTTTAGGAACGTTTTTGAGGGATAAATACCTTTATAGAAGGAAGAGGCTCGGTTGAAGAGATGTGGCTTCGATTCATAAATATAGTCAGGGAAGGTATGGACTTACATATACCGAAAAGGACAATCAGGGACGGGAACGATCCCCCGTGGTATACGCGTGAAGTTAAAAGGTTACTTAAAAAGCAAAGGAAGATTCATGCACGCTCAAGAAAGACGATGTATAGGAGTGATTTAGAAAAGCTAGCTGAGACAAGAGGACAGGTCAAGAATGCGATGCGCGAGGCCTTTAATGACTTTCGATGCAACTCACTTTCCAAGAGCCTCATTGAAAATCCAAAGAAATTTTGGTCGTATGTAAAAAAAATAAGTGGTTGTGATAACAATATGCCAGTTCTACTACAAGACGAACGGGTAGTTGATGACAGCCGCGGCAAGGCTACCATAGTTAACGCCGAATTTAAAAATTCCTTCACTGACGAAAACATGGAAAACATTCCCGTTTTTCCACGGCGTGCTGAATTTGAGATGGATCCAGTACAAATTGATAGTGTAGGTATCATAAAGCAATTAAAGCTCCTGAAGGGGGGGAAAGCGCCGGTTCCCGATGGTATACCAGTAAGAGTATTTTCGGAATACGCGGAAGAAATAGAACCATTTCTGTCAGATATATTTCGTAAATCTTAGGAGGAAAGAAAAGTACCTTCTGACTTGAAAATTCCGCAGGTGATTCCCGTTTTCAAGAAAGGAAATCGGAGAGATCCTAGGAATTATCGACCGATATCGCTAACATCTGTTTGCAGTAGAATTCTGGAGCATGTCATATGCTCTAACGTTATGAAGTTTCTAGATGAAAACGAGCTACCTACAGCATACCAACACGGACTTCGGAAGAACCGATCATGTGAAACGCAACTGGCTCTATTTTCGCATGATGTAATGAAAGTTATTGATGCAGGATCACAAGTTGATGCTATTTTCTTGGTTTTTCAGAAAGATTTTGGCTCTGTACCACACAACCGACTCTTAGCGAAGATCCGAGAGTACGGTATATCTGATAAGATTTGCGAATGGATAAGCGATTTTCTAACTGGTCGGTCACAGTATGTCGTTGTTGACGGGGAAGCCTATTCTAAGCTAGATGTTACTTCGAGGGTTCCTCAAGGAAGAGTAATAGGACCACTTCTTTTTTAATTTTTATAAACGATCTCGGTGACAACGTTAATTGCAGGATGCGATTTTTTGCTGATGATGCACTTATTTATAGGGAAGTGAGGTGCTCTGACGATTGCTTACAAATTCAGCGCGATCTGGATGTTATTTCGGAATGGTGCCGTGAATGGCAGCTTACACTTAACTGTAAAAAGTGCAAGGCAATGCACATAAGTAATAAAAAGATCCCGCTTGCTGAGGAGTACAAAGTTAACAATTCAGTTGTTGACACTGTGGCTTCCCTGAAGTATCTAGGCGTAACAGTACAAAGCAACATGAAATGGGACTTGCACATAACTTTCGTTGTAGGCAAAGCTAATTCCAAACTACGATTCATAGGACGTATTTTGAGAAGTTGTAATGCTCATACAAAGGAAATAGCGTACAAAACACTAGTGCGTCCACATTTGGAATACTGTTGTGGAATTTGGGATCCGTATCGCAAGGGATTCATTGACACATAAGAGAAAGTACAGAGAACAGCCGCTCGATTCGTGACTGCTAGTTACAGTCCTTACGTAAGTGTCACAGAGCTGATTCGTGGGTTGGCCTAGGATTGTTTGGCGGACAGACGACGTTGTTTTCGTTTGAATTTGCTGGAGAACATGCGAAAATCTTTAAGTTACGAGTGCAACGAAATACTTCTTCCGCCAACCTATTTAGGTCGCAATGACAGGAGTGATAAGATTAGAGAAATAAGTTAAACATACACACCAAGTTAGTATCCCTTGGATAAATACCAAATATCTGCCGTGGTGCATACAAAATCAGTCACTTTTACAACTAATTTAATATTTTCCTTGTATTCCATAGACTCTCCAGAAATTTTTTTAATTTCAAGTGCGTCGGCACATAATTTTTGGTGGGCTTGATAACTGCTGAATAACACTTGAATTAGAGCCCTAAGTGAGTAATTTTCCACATTCCATGTCTGTGAAGAGTACCAACTACAAAATTCACAACTAAATTGTCAAAATCAGTTGAATTCGGTAAGATAGTTGCAAGAGGGGCGTTTCATTTTTTCGAAGTGCCAACACCACAATTTTTTTTCGTTGTATGTTGAGCACTGAGTTTATCATACTCTTCTGAAATGTCAGCATGATATTTACAACGAAAATAAATGAATAATTTGTAATTTCTTGTACCACTTTTTTTTACTACCAGCACAACGGAATTAAATGAAAACAAAATTCTTAACATGTTTGGCACTTGGTTGTCATACCAGAATAACTGTTGGTACTGGTGCTACAAAATAAGAATAACTAATTAATATAACATATTGAACTGGTATTATATTATTCAAAAAGTTTGTACTAGCACTAACACTTCCCTTAAAAGTTTTTCTACATATCTTGCAAAATGTGGGTAAGTGAACAAAACCGCCATAAAAACAACTAACAAAATAATCACAACATGCAAGTCGGTGACGGCATCATCAGGTGAGTCAGTATTGTCAAACCCATTGTTATTTGTGTAAAGACCAAGTTCTTATCTAACTTTATTTGTTGATGTTTCCAATAATCTGAATGAGTTAAAAAGTCAATATTCATGAAATATATTGTCAAAATCAAATAAAAAATTATGAAAAACTAAGGAAAGTATTTTATATTTTTCAAATACAAAATTTGTTTGAGAAAGTACTTCAAATAAAATACAAAATGCTTTTTAATTGAAAGTTTTTTAAATACAAAATAAAAATAGGAATTTTGTATTTGCATTTGAAATATATGTATTTCAAATAATGCACATCTCTAGCTGCAGCTACGATCCTCAAATCACTTTAAAGGTAATTTTTTTAACATTAATTCCGTGAAACAGCCAAGTGTATACGTTAAAGGAGACTGAAGACCGATTAGGAACCCGTCCGTCACACGGTGGAGCTACGGACCAGTGTGGACGCGAGGGGGCCAAGCCGACACTCGGCTGAGTGTCGGTGCGGTGACGGTGTGGGCTCGGCTCGGTCTAGTGCGGCTCGACCTTTAGTCGTGCCTATTGGGTAATCCAGTATTGCCTGTAGGTCAACTCGTCGGTTTTTCATTAATCAGTCATTGCTTGTTTACTTTCTAATCAATCTTAAAACATTTATCATTGATTTATTTCAAAATCATTTATTTAATCCGGCAGGACACGCAGGTAATGACACTTTCACACGTTACACGTTACAGTCCTAGACAACTCTGAGCTGTTCTTCCAGGCACCTTTGACTTCAACAATGAAGGTCAGTAAACCATCAAAAAGTTCAGTGTTGTCACTATCTGAGTAAATTATTTTGGCCACCACTTCTTTTAATAGTATATTTACTATTAAAATTCTTTGCTTTATATTTTTAATGAAATTCTCCACCCTGATTGCATCTGTATAACTTTTTTTTATTTCTTTTTTTTTTTTTTTTTGCTTCTTTGACTCATAATTATGGTGTGTTACTTTTGTTTTGGGTAAACATTTTTGCTCCTATTCTGTATTTCCTCCCCTTACTGCCTCCCTTTCGTCTGTACTGGTACCTTCCTTTCCATTTCTAGAAACATAGGTGCAAAGGTGGGCACAGTTAATCCAAACGTTAACTTCGTTAATCATTATTCCGCTACTTAAAAAGTTAACTTCGATAATCGTTAAAGCGTTAAATGTTTATAAATTTAACGCAAGTTAAAGTTATCCGTTAAAAGTTAACTAGTCAAAAGTTGTACTGATGTATTAGTATTATAGTACGGTATGTATAACTGCTCTCTATCTCAAGGTGTTATGTACCATGATGCAAGTGTCGATTTATTTATAAAAATTAACAAATTGTGGTTACGCTATCGCCACAACAACGAAGTGGTATTCCTGTCTGTTATTATCTTTGTTGAGACTATGATCAACATAACACTTGCAAATTGTCTTACGAGAGACAATTAAGGTACTCGTGACTTTATATATATATATATATAAAAAAAGGTAGTAAAAACAAAAAAACAAAAAACAATGAATGCAGAATGAAAAGCAACAATATTATAGAAAACAAGTTGGACTGGGACACCTGAATATGTGAAAACTGCGACCAGTGAAATTTGCGGCCAACCTAAAATCTACGACCAATGCCTGTTACGGTTACCTTTGTGCCACGGCCTACCTGTGACCTAAAGGCCCCTTTAGACGACCCGGCCTGGTTTCACTAAATCATGGCCCGCATGTTTTTACGTGAACAAATAGAACGGAAGTTAGTCAGCCGAAACTGCCAAACTAGCTTCTATTTAAAAAAGAGAGAGAGAGAGAGAGAGAGAGAGAGACACATTTGTCAATAAGATAGGTTATGACGCTTTTTAGTTTATTTACGTTTGCAGAATTCACAATATAAAATAGTCACGCCGCCGCCGCCAAGACTTTAGCAGGCGGCGCCCACTACTACACTGAACATACGAGCAGCGCTGCTAGTACAGCCAACTTATATTATACCGCTGTCTCTTTGAAATTATACAGAATGAAACCCAATTATACAAAGGGGTCATCCAATGATTACATACGTGAGTGAAAGTGCTGGGAGCAAAAAAAGTCCCCGAAAAGTAAACAATGTATACACTGATAAATTTTGAATAACAAAAAGGAAATAGATATGCAGGAAGGGTTGCCAACTCAATGAAACAAAGGGCAAACACTTTCAAAAAGGTGCTGGAATGTACTTCACTTTTAAGTGCTCGTTTTTGTATCCAATTATACAAGGCAATCTGTTATACAAACAGGATACCAGAGGTAACCAAATTATACAAGTTTTGTATCCAATTATACAATCTGGCAGCCCTGCATACGAGTGGTGGCGTGGCGCACAGTTCAAACAAACGAAAAGACGTCAACAATCTATGTAACGGACTAAAGTTAACGGAAGTCCAATTTAACGGAAGTTAAGAAGACCGTTAACGACTTTTTAGGTTAACTTAAAAGTTAAATTTTCGCGATTTTTTTAACTTCGTTAATTAACGATTAACGGATTAACTGTTTTGTGCCCAGCTGTGCATAGGTGTCTCTACAATTCTGAAATATGAGGCTTTTATAATTGTTCCTAGAATCAATGTGAGAGATAGACTTTGCTACTTGCGGAAAGGATTCTAAGAACAGCAGACTCAATTTCGAACTCTGAGGTAACAAGGTAACAAATGTGACACCCAATGAATCTCCATGCAGAAAACTATGAATAGCACAACACATAATCAAAATGTTCCAATGATATTTTCTCAAAAAATACAACGGGGGAAAAAATAAGGATCTTTGAAGCTTACAGTAGAAGAAGAATGAATGACCAAGATAAGGTCCTTAGGAGGAAAGTTTAATTAATATTTACAGTTTAGATGTGAGCGTAGAATGGCATATTGGTGGAGACTTTAATTTAGTCGAGTTTAGTGAGGAAAGGAGAATACGAGGGTACAAACAAAATTGTTGCGCGTATCCCTAATGAAAGCTAATGATACTTTATTGCAGAAGAAATAAGTTATCATAATCCTGCACCGTAGGTCTCGTCTTAGGGGTGCCACAGAAGGCCTGGGAATGTGGGAATTGCTAGTGGAAAAATTGTCAATTATATGGGATAAAACCAGGATCAGCCCAGTTCAGTAACATCGACCGGTCCAAAGCGTAAGTGTGTCCCGTTTGACTGATCTGCGTGGCAACGAATAATTTAACGACGCCATTCAAAAGACGGACCAAAGTTTTCTCCTAAAGTTCCAGATGATAGAAAACGACAGCTTCAAGCAAGCTCCAAGAGGGAGAGCATCTCACCAGTCATCTTCAGTAGAGAGCACAACCCCAACGCCAAAGTTCCGGAAGGTTACAAAAGAGCCCAACTTGGATTCAACTGCATGGGTGGGCAGAACTGCCAAACCAACCTGCCGAGACATCAGGCATTGGATTCGGCTTCGGAGGGAAGCAATGTTGTTTCCAGTACAGAAGCCAAGCTACAGGTATTGTGCCAATGCATTAATTAGTGCAGCTGCTGCGTCGAGGAGACATGGATCTCCATATCAATGACGAGGAAGTGTTACTCATATAAAGACCTCATGCTATGGTCAGCTGTCAATAACTGGCGTCCGATGGCTGCCGTAATAAGGATGTCACCGAACATCACTGCGATGTAGTCAACAGTAGCGTAATGTGTGTAAGAATTAATGTTGTGAATGTTAAATCACGAAAGTCAACCCAATAACTGTCCAAGATTAAGAGATGAATATTATCAGGCAGCCAATAGTAAAATTTATTTTCAGTGACGTTTTCAATTTTTTTTTACCTACAGCTTTACGCCTGGTCAACGTCGAGGTCATTAGAGGCAGGATGCGACTGGGGACAAGGAACCGGAATGAATTCGCCTATGACGTTTTGAAGGAAGCATCCCCGCATTTGCCTAGAGTGATTTGGGGAAATCGTGGAAAACCCCGTTCTCGCCTCGCATTCGGGAGGACGGCGGTTCGAATCCCCGTCCGGGCATCCAGATTTGGGTTTTCCATGGTTTCCCCAAATCACTCCAGGAAAATGCCGGGATGCTTCCTTCAAAAGGCCATGGCCGAATTCCTTCCCAATCCTTGCCCTCATCCTTTCCCGTCTCTAAAGACCTCAATGTTAAAAAGAGACGTAAAGCAGTTACAAAAAAAAAAAAAAAAAAAAAAAAAAAAAAAAAAAAAAAAAAAAAAAAAAAAAAAAAAAAAAAAAAGAAAAGAAAAGTGGAAAAACCGGACGTGGATTCAAACCGGTGTCCTTCCGAATGCGAGGCCAGAGCGTTAATTGCTCACCCATCATGCTCGGTACTTTTTCGGACGCATTTTTAAGTGGTAGCAGAAACGTTTTTGTGTCAGTGTGCGTGATACTAAAATATTATTGTCTTGAGAATAATAATCAGTCTATCTTAGAATATTTCAACTCCTATAGCTAAATTAAATTAAATTAATTTTTGAAAAAATTATAATATAACAAATGTGCCATTACATTATGTATTTTCGGGTGAGTGAAACACAATCGTCATGCAAAATTAGTAAGGAGTTAGATAAAAGTAAAGTTTTATCCTGACTACTAAATATTATGCTCAAACAAACGACTTCTTGCAATTAAATAATCATAGAATTATACCTAGTTTAACTTTATTTCAGAAATTCAAATCACAAAATTCCAAGAATAACCATATTTATCGTAATAATATATTTAATTTGGAAAGGGATGCTATTATGTGGTGATATCTGCATAGATATAAATTTAGAAATAATAATAAAAAATGTTTTATAGGATTACCCAAAAGCTTTAGAGAATCTTCAGTATTTTTTTTCGGTTGAATGAAAGTGGATGAAAGAGTACTTTTTTTAACTATTAAAGTTTTAGGAAAGCATGGTCGTGGACTGAAGCATGGGAACGTTCTGGTACCATAACTCGATCCGTTCGGCGTCCTTGTTGGAACTGAGTGTGAAGTTCGACTGGATGAGCAAGAAGCTGCGTTGTCTATCGTCATATGCAGTCCAGGTAATCTCGTCGCCTGTTGGAGTTGGATTCCTATCAACAGAATGAACTGCTAAATTTTTTATTCCAATTCAGTTTCTCTCTGAATTAGTATTTCAAAGGACGTAATGGTGTATTGGTATTATATTTGTAGAAATAATGTGTTAGTTATGCGAGAAAATTATTCATACGGTAAAAAAGAAAAACTTATTTTCACAAATATCCATAGTCACTGATTTAAATATCAGATGCGATTCTCTGGCGTAGATAAATTGTTGGGAATACACACAGTTTCCATGTGTAAGCTAGATACCATTGTACATAAAAAACATCAGCCACAAAAATTCATAACCTGTTGTGTACAATTAAACATTTGTGACTTCAAAACAAACTGTTTAGTAACATAGTCTGTGGTTGATAATCTAATCAACTGCAAGAACTGTTTGATTCTGTAAATTCATGGAGAATCCTACCTCTCTGTGATAAAGCGTAAATCAGAATTCCAGCAATACTATTCTTTTTCTTAAAAAAGAGTTTGCCTTGCTCACTGCCTAATTTATCACGAGGACTATTTATTTGGCTCTATATAAAATAATAATTCCGTGTGGTCGTAATCACCTGGTGACAGGATCTCTATTGGCGGCGCGTTCCTCCCCCGTTGTAGCCGCCTTAACCTAACACGGCAATCGTACAGCATACAGGCGACCTATTGTTTAACGTGGAATCCGAACCACGAAATCGTTCTGACGTACTACAAGCTGTGCCAGAGGTGAAGGTCGGGATAAGAGCCTATGAAGGTTCCCGCCGAGACAGTTATTCGAACCGGGGACCATTCGATCCCCAGTCAGACACATTAATCACTAAGCCACCAGACCGTTATGCTCTATATTATCAAATGTCATAAATAATTTGTGCAAAATCGCTAATAATAACTTAAAAAAAAACGGTTGGTTTTACTAGTCTTCATTAGGGGAAGTGTTAAGTTGCATTGGGTTTCATCCTTTGTAACGACAAGCTGCGGCTGTCCACCTATAGTGCGCTTCACGAACGAAGGCGGGTCGCGCAGAGAGAGAGAGAGAGAGAAATAGGATCGACATAGAATATCCGACGTTGCCCAGTTTAACTATTCACAGTATAGTTCTAAGGTTAGTATCACATGCTTTAGCACTTCTCTTTTGAGCTTTGGCGACGTCGCAGATCTGCCCTCTCGTATGTGCTTCGCGCTTAAAGTGCTTATATACTTTAAAAACTTGCTTTCTGCTTTGACTATGCTGAACCTTACGCTTATGCTGCTCATCTTCCATTATTTAGAATAGGAATTCTTGCAATGCTCACCAATTTACAACTGTAAACTTCACAAACACATCGCATTCGATTGTTACTGAATGTGATTGGCTACTGGAAGAGTGATGACGTACATGCGTATAAACTCGCTAAACTGGGCCGCCATCGTTCGTGACGCGCACTAAATCCAGTGTTATTTACAAATCTGTTCGGATATTAATTATTACGGAATAACTGTTAAGAGACTATATTACGATACCATGCGGACGATTTCATGTGTGAGAAACCTGTGTAAAACAAAAGTATTGCTATAAATTCAGCACCACAGAAACCGTCGTTGGAGCCGTTATCATCCAACCAGATGGAGCAATTTTTGGAGGACTGATTTATTGAAGGCCATTTTACTCACTGTTAACGTCTTACCCATATTTCACGAAGTTGCTCCACAGACGCAGTACACCAACACGCACTTGCTGTTCCTCCGAGGCAGGATCCGTGTCCTGGACCTTGCTATTCCACACGAAAAGTTAGGCCATGTCAGAGCCGTGAGGCACGCCTATAGAAATAGTGTCAAAGTTCAGGACGGGGCTATTCTCTATGAGGTACATCGACGTAACAGATGTTAGAACATACCCCACGTCATGTCTCCCATGTTCTGTCCGCGGTAGTCGAACTCGTAGTAATAGACGGGGAATTCCGTGGTGGAGACGAGGTGTCTCACCAGAGCGTCCGTAGTACTGAAGAAGTGCAAATCATTTGAGAACTTCAAAGTGATACAAGAAAACCAGTTAGTGCAGCAAAAAGCATATGTAGTTATTCGAAATTAGTGTTTTGTAATTTTGGGCAAATAATACTACCAAATACCAAGTAATCCGAACCTTAACGAGAACTGGGAAGTTTATTCCCGACATACTCAAATCAATAGATACAACTCCTACCGAGCGTGGTGGGTGAATGGTCTGGCCTTGCATTCGGGAGGGTCGAATCCCCTTCCGGTCATCCAAATTTGGGTTTTCCATTGTTTCCCCAAATCACTACAGGCGAATTCCGGGATTCTTACTTCGAAATGCCATTGCCGACCTCCTTCCCGTTCCTTGTCCCCAGTCCTTTGCCGCCTCTAATGACTTCAACGTACATGAGGCGTACAAAAAAAAAAAAAAAAAAAAAAAGAGCGAGAACTCTTCTGACATCCCGTGAAATGAACTGCCTAGAGATTGTATCCTTCCATTTTTGTAAACGCCGCGTGTTTGCACGGCTCTCTGTTAGCAGCCAACTTCGTCAGGTTCATCTGTCTCTAGTTACATTGTCTTAGACTGACGAATCAAATGTGATTTCCTTAAGGTCCACCATGTTTAAAAACATGCGCGATTAGAAGTGGTGTTACAGGTTGCCATAGGGAGTACATCGATTTGGAAAATCTTTTACGTCAGAAGGATGAACAATTATAGCCCTTTCAGTTAAGAGCGGCGGCTCAAGGTCATTTTGCTCTATCCCCACTCCGCTGCCCTTATCCTAGATGCGAAGGGGAACTTTATCATTCGCCTGCTTGGACACAGCGATCAACTCGGAGAAGTTGGTGGGGAGGAGATGGTGAGGTGAGGAGCGGGGCAAGGGGAACATGACATTGAGCTTTCAGTTCAGTGTGAACAAGATATAGAAGGATAGCCTTGTTGTATATATAAGAAGAAGAATCTAAGAAACAGGGAACAGAAACTATTGCTATTACTATTTTAACAACTTCTGTTACGATTACGATTGCTATTATTGTTGGAGAGAGACAGCGACTATAATTATTAATGCCGGAATAAGCAGGCAACTACCGTTACTATCGGAAGTCTGCTTTCAATGAATTCAAAGGCGCTGTTCTCATCGCTACTGGGGATTTAAATTTAACAGGTGTCAACTGGGTACGAAATGAGAATAATAACACAGACGAACAGAGATTTGAAAATAGCTCACTAAGTGACGAAGGCTTTACAGACATGGTAGAACAGAACTCAAGAGGACCAAATGTGATGGATGTTTTGCTAAGAGAGCCTGATAATAACCTTGTGAGATCACTAGTAACTGATGGAATAAATGATCAAGAAGCAGTTCCAATTTATATACTTCTTTTTTTTGCATTGAGTTTTATACCTTGTCGACATCGTGGTCATTAGAGGCGGGAGAGAATGGGGCCAAGGAACAGGAAAGGATTTCTGCCATGGCCTTATGAAGCAACAATTCCGGTATTAGCCTGGAGTGATTTCGGGGAGCCATGGAAAACCGAAATCTGGATTGCCGGATGGAGAGTCGAACCTACGCCCTTCCTAATGCCTGGCCAGAGCGTTACCGCTCACCCACTACGCTTGATATGATGTATATTAAAGGATTCAGTAAATCAGTGGCTAAAATTGAAAGTAATAATGGGTACAGTTGTAAAAAGATACATATTTCAGAAATTGAATTACACAAATTGTTTAAATGGATCAATTTTAAAATCATGTACACCAACAATTTCAGACGGATCTAATCCACATCAAAATTGTTGAGGAATCTAACATTGGCATATCATTACTAGTTTATAATCGTTGAATTTACCGCGATGGGATTAGACCCCTGCCACCAAGACAGTAGTCCGTGAACGTATGACAATAGAATAATGAGAACAGATATAGTATCAGTTGTTTTGATGAGATTGTTACACTTCAATATACGATGTTTGGATTCTTTAGTTTAACGTTTTAGTCTTCATTCTATCAGCCTAACATTTGAATAGTCTTCTGTCATCTGTCTCGAGTTTAATGGATTATTGTTAAGCGTAGTTGGGTTTTCACCTTTTAAGACATTAAATTTATTTATAACTAGCTGGTGCGCACGACCTCGTTCGTGTTTGTAAATAATTTTGATTGATACTACCGACATGCAACCACCATAGTGCACGACGGGAGACTCGGGACCAGCGTTCATCACTTGCCGAAGTGAGGTCCGGGGTTCCCCAAGGAAGCGTGATAGGGCCTCTGTTGTTTCTCATATACATTAATGATTTGTGCGACATAATAAGGGGAATGAAAAGATTATTTTCCGATGATGCTATTATTTATCGTGAAATCACAACCCAGGACGATTGCGCTTTGTTACAAGACGATATTATGAAAATAATTGCGTGGTGTAAAGATTGGCAGTTGGAGTTAAACGCTAAAAAGTGCAAAGTCATGCGTGTAAGTAAAAAGGTGACACCATTTAGCTTTGAATATACAATTAATGGCACTATCCTTAGAACGGTAGATTCCGCTAAATACCTAGGGGTAACAATTCGTAATAATTTGTCGTGGAATGAGCATATCAAAGCAAATCGTATGCTCCGATTTCTAGGTCGTAATTTAAAACAATGCACTCCGGAAGTTAAATCGATTGCGTACAAGTCACTAGTGAGGCCTCACTTGGAATATTGTTGCTCTGTATGGGGTTCCCATCAAAAGGGATTAATGGAGGCATTAGAGATGGTCCAAAGAAGAGCCGCCCGATTCGTGACAGGTATATATAGTTGGAGGGAAAGCGTAAGTGCCATGTTGAAGGAGTTAGGTTGGGAAGACCTGGAGCACCGAAGGTGTTGCTCTCGACGGAAGCTAAATGAAAAATTCTCGACTGACATATTTCGGAATGACAGCAAACAAATATTGCTACCAGCAACATTCATATCTCGGAATGACCGCGAAAATAAGATAAGAGAAATCAGGGCCATAACCGATTCATTTCTCTAATCATTTTTTCCACGAGCGATTAGGGAATGGAATAGAATGGATTTACCGGGCGAGTAAACACAAAATCGGACAGGAGTAGCTTCCGATAAAGCACTCCGGCCATCCTGATCTGCGTTTTCCATGGTTTCCCTAGATCGCTCCAGGCAAATGCTGGGATGGTTCCTCACAATAGCCCATGGGCGCCACCTGCCATATCCCGTATATCCCTTCCAAACCATTACCTTTCCTGATAGGTGCAATGAACCCTCCGCCAAACACTTTTAGTGAATCGCTGAATAATTGTAATAGTAATAGTAATACCACACACAAACAACAGTGATCTGCGCAAGGTATTTATGGCTGCAAAGTACAATATAGTGTCACACAAGTCTTTGTCCAAAATATGAAAATGAACTACGACGACTAATTTCGAAATGCATATCTCCCACACCCCCATAGCGAACAACATGCAACCACCATATTGCACGATGGGAGACTCGAGGCTACTACCACACAAACACTAGTGGACTTCTCTAGGTAGTTTGTCGAAATATGAAAATGCCCTCGGTCGACTACTTTCAACCTTCATATGTCGCACACCACCAGCAGCAACCTAACATGCAACCACCACAGTGCATGACGGGAGCTCGATGCTGCTACCAAACACAAACGCCAGTGGTCTGCGCTATGTAGTTGTGACAGCGAAGTGAAATATACACACATGTCTTTGTTCGCAATATAAAAATGTCCCAGATCGACCACTTTCAAACACCATATCACTGACACTCCCGCACCAATCGGCATCGGCTCGAGGGGAAACTCCATGTTACTATCTCACAAACACACAGGTCATCTGCGCTAGGTAGTGGAGGCTGCAATGTGAAATACAGGGACATACACGTCTATTTTTATATATGTATTAGCTTGCCGAGCATGCGCTGCAATGCCTGTTTTTGTTTCTTAGTGGGTACACACAGGGCCGGCGTTAGGGGGGGGGGGGGGGTAAGCGGGTCAAAAGTACCCGGGCCCAGCGGTATGATGGGGGGCCCGATCACCCTATAGGGGCCCTCAGGCCATGAAGCCAAGATTACGCCCATTGTCCGCCTGGCCATTTATTAGAGCTTAAAAAAAAAAGGTCGCCCATTTTACCCCGGGCCCAAAAATTCCTAGCGCCGGCCCTGGGTACACATACGTAAAGTAGACACATTTATTTACATGTACAAAATAAATGAAACTATATCGGTTTTTGTGCATAAATTAAATAGGCCAAAGTTTAATCCAGCGCTTTAAAATTCTGATGTTTTACCCCTTATAATCAGATTGTAATAAACATTTTCCATTACTTTGGCAGATTTCCCTATCGTTTTGGAGATACATGCAAAACACGGAAAAGTTGCACTTGCAAATTTGTCTTAAGGTGGGTGAAGGAGGACAGCGGGTACAGTAATCTAAACGAAATGTAAATATCATTTTCACTTATTTTAAAAGATAGTTCCTCCAATATCGAATAAAAAACTATAAATTTGTGAGTCGTCACAAAAACTTTAACATAACTTATAAAACAAGTTCGAATACCTGGGTCACCAATATCGGATTCGGTCCAAAGCTGTTTAACAGAAAATTTTATGTACTCTAAGAAAATCGCTAATTGCTTTTACCAATTTCTCAACAGTTTTAGAAATATTTGCACAAAACTGATTGGTTTTAAGCGTAAATTTTGCTTAGACAGGGTGATGGGGGAAAGTGGATGAGTTTTTTGTAAACCAAATGTAGACAGTATTTTTCTCTTTGTTTTAATGTTCACATGTGCAAAGTTCCATTCAGATCGAATGAAAACTGTGAGTTTGTGTAAAGAACATTGGAAATTAAGAGGGGAGGGGGTAAAGGGGGAGAGGGACTGAATTTTTGTAAACCACAGTACGATTCTGTTTGCTTTAAAGTATTTGTATGCAAAGTTCCTTCAAAATCGGATAGAAACAATAGCTTTGTATAAAGAACGCTGACAAAAATTAATGGGGTGGAAAGAGTGAGAGGGGTTGGGTTTCTGAAAATAAAATTAAACATTATATTTGTGTTTATTTTAATGTATACGTATGCAAATGACTATTGAAATCGTGTGAAATCTTTGGGCATGTATAAAGAAAGTTTACAAAATTAATGGTGTGGAAAAGGGGAGAGGGAAGGGTTTCTGAAATCCAAATGTAGATACTATTTTTCTGTTGGTTTAAAGAATACGTGAGCAAATATCTGTCGGATATAGGATAAGAACATTTGGGTATATATAAAGAACGTTTACAAAATTAAGGGGGTGGAAAAGGGGAGAAGGAAGGGTTTCTGAAAACCAAACGTAGATACAATTTTCTGTTGGTTTTGAAGAATACGTGTGCAAAGATCTGTCGATATAGGATGAAAACTTTCGGTATGCGTAAAGACCATTAACAAAAATTGAGGGGATGGGAAGGGGGGTCGGGGTGTTGGGTTTTCCCAAATCCAATGTATATAGTATTTTTCTGTTTGTTTCAAAGTACACGTGTGAAAAGTTACTACAATATCTGATAAAAATTGTGGGTATGTGTAAGGATCGTTAAGAAATTACGAGGGTAGAAATGGGGAGAATGGTAGGTTTTCTGAAATCCGAAGTATTGACAGTATTTTTCTGTTGGTTTTAAAGTATACATATGCAAAGTTCCAAACTGTGGGTTTGTGTAAAGAATATTGACAAAAATTAAGGAGATTGAATGGAGGTTGTGGTGTTTGATTGTTCCTAAATGAAACGTATATAGTATTTTTCTGTATGTTTTAATGTATATGTGTGGAAAGTTCTGTCGATATCGTATAAAAATTGTGGGTGTGTATAAAAAACATTTGAAAAATTTATAAGGGTGGAAAGGGATAGAGGTTGGGTTTCTGAAAACCAAATGTTGACAGTATTTTTCTGTTTATTTTAAAGTAAACGTGTGCAAAGTTCTATCGAAATAAGAAATGTGGGTTCGTATATAATTAAGGGTTGTAAAGGGGTAGAGGGTGTAATTTTCTTTATTTTATTTTAATTTTTGTCAGAAACCTTCGCACGCGTGCATGCAATAACTCACCAAGGTTTCATCGTTTTCGGATGAATAGTACAGAAACGCATAGAAGACGATCATACAAACAAACATTCATTTTTATGTATGAGATAAGATTAATACAGTCTTTTAAAGGATTGACATCGACGTCATTTGAGCCGTGAGAGGATGCGGAGCAAGGAAGTGGAAAGGAATTCAGCTTTGGTCTTTTGAAGGAACCATCCTATCCCAGCATTCGCGAGCAGTCATTTCGGAAAATCACGATAAACTGAAATCTGTGTGCCCGCACCCGGATTTGTAACACGCGTTCTCCCTAATGGCAAGCCGGAGCGTTACCGCGTACCCACTAATTAACACTATAACTGCTACTGGTAACTTGTGGAAACAATACCATCGTTTTTTTAAAACATATCAAAATCTTATATAGAAATTAGGTTTAGAATGCATTCTTTTATCGATATTTATAACGAGGGACAAGATAAAATAGGATTGACCTTTGACAGCTATTGGAAAGTCCTTCTGTATATTTGCTCAATATATTCGGACTTTACGCTTAAATGTGAAATAGGATAAAAGTAATCTTTGAAAGTCACTCAACTACAGCTGTGTATTAGTAAAGCTGTATTTGTAGTTTCAATTAAATGCTTTTTTCTATTTCTTTGTCTTTAAATGTTAGGTAAGCTTGTGCGAATGCATCTAACTAAAACTATGTCAACATCTAGAATTTGAAGCTCAATTTTGGTACTCTAGGTGGCATCACAGGCAGTCGACCAATAAGAACGCATGGTGGCGGCATATAACTGAGACATGGTGGTCTAATCTTCTCAGTTGCCAACAAATTATCGAGTGCAGTTTGAAAATGAGAGAGATTGTACATGTCCAGGCTGGTCAAGTGTGGTAACCAGATTGGAGTAAAGGTTGGTAGAAATCTGTAGAATAAAAGAATTTCGTATACAGAACTTAATATTTCCCCCCCCCCTTTGTGTAGTAATATGGTGACAGTTATTCGTCTAACTCTTGCGAACCTATTGGCATGATTAAACGGAAGGTATATGAATATTCGGTGTGTATATGAGGTTACAGACGGCTTTATTTGCTTAATCGGTTAATGCCTTTTTAGCTACACTATTTCTCATTATACCTGTTGCTATCTTACCGGTTCGAATGTTTCTTTACGATAAGCAATAGGGCTTCGTTTTATGTGTAAATTCGATCTGCGTGTATACTGATTTCAGGTAAAACACTAAATAATGAAGCAGCCATTTGTCTGAAGCTCCTTGTTTCACGTAAAAACATTAACTATTTGAAACCACGCATTTAGAGTTACTTGTATTTACATCTACCGAACGCTAATTTGGCCCACTTTTTTAATTTGAATCTGTTATAAGGTGGTTTAGTGGTTTATGCTTATGGTAAAGTTCAGTTAAATCTCCACTTGTGAGCACTCACGAACTATTTCTCACTGGATGCAACTTGATGGTAGCTGTTATCCGAATGTTCGAAATTAGGCGTTGGTTTTGGTAGCCTAGTTAGTACTCGCTGTGTCAACAACTTTCTACTTCGAAAGATAGATGATTGTATTGATTTCATAGTGATACAGCAGCGGATCCACTTTGTTATTTCAATCTTCATATCTCTGACAGTGCCCGTTTCCACACCTACCAAAATGGTAGTAACTTCGTGAAATTCGAATCCACTGCTTTGTTTCGGATTCCATACGTTCTCCACTCACTTTACAGAAAAGTTACCATACATTATGAAAATATCGGAAATAAGATTTCTGTTGAACTATGAAACATTAGTAATGGAAAAATTACCACCAATATTCTTTGTACTGACATGTCGACTAAAATTGGTTCTAACAAGAAATTCTTCGCAAGACTTGCGTCCGAATTCGTAACTGTAGTGTGACTTTTTTGTTTCGATCAAAGTAAATGGATCGCCATAAATACATTACATCGAAATAATTGCAAAACATTTCAAGTTTTGTGCCGGCGACGTCTAATAGCTTCGCTAATGATAGGTTCAGAGGAGATTTGGTAACTTCCTTGATCTTTATCATGAAATGTGTTGATTGAAATGTCTAAATGTAACAACCGCTAAAACATTTTACTTGTTACTATGATTGAAGAGTTCGCACAAATAACTACATAAACTGAGGATGCAACTTGTTTGAGATTTAACTTTGTGGTTTCCAATATAGTTGAATGAGCTTCTTGTCGTATGCCATTGTGTGGTGCATTTTCTTTTTGTGTACACAGGAAGGTGGAAAATTTATTATTTAATGAAAGCTTCAAATTTTGAAGTTTTTGAATTTCTGAAATTTTCTTCTGATATTAGAATGAATTTTGTCACAGCTTCCAAATAAACTATCAGCATAGAAAATAATTTTAATGTATTGAGTTATTTGTAAAATATAATAAAGACTTCATATATTTCAGTTCTGGGAAATGATTTCTGATGAACATGGTATTGACCAGACTGGAGCATACCGTGGAGGTTCGAAACTACAGCTGGAAAGGATAGATGTATACTATAATGAAGTTTCTACAAACAAGTATGTGCCCCGAGCTATCCTTGTTGACTTGGAGCCTGGCACAATGGACTCTGCTCGATCTGGTCCCTGTGGCCAGCTTTTCCGCCCAGACAATTTTGTGTTTGGCCACGGTGGTGCAGGAAACAACTGGGCCAAAGGCCACTACACGGACGGTGCGGAGCTCGTGGACTCTGTGCTAGATGTAATTCGCAAAGAAGCGGAGAGCTGTGATTGTCTTCAAGGCTTCCAGCTGACACATTCACTTGGTGGTGGCACTGGATCTGGCATGGGGACACTCTTGATGTCGAAAATTCGCGAAGAATATCCAGACAGGATTATGAACACTTATTCTGTTGTGCCCTCACCTAAGGTATTTGATTTTAAATTTTTGTTATAAATTTATTTTAAAAAAAATAAACTTGCTGTTTTCATAGTAAGTTCGTACTATACGAACTAGATGTCAAACAAATGGCGGTGTTTAATTTAAAACATAATTGTGGGGGACTGCACCACTTTCGGAACCTACGCGAATTTTGTACTAACGTGTTGAAATTTGGTTTAATTTGTTCATCAGAATGTCCTCTTCACGTTTTGCTCTTGCTTTGCGGAAAAGTCGCTAGAAATTTAAATGCCTAAATATGAGAGGCTGCGCTACTTCGAATTGCTATCAGCACTGCGAAAATTATAGGTATAGGGATCATATCAACGTAAACCGTTTAGTTTCGTCATAGAGTTCGTTGTAAGGTAGAAATATGGCTTTTATGATATTTTCGTTCTGCAGCATTCATCATAGAAATGGCGTATTTGGTTCCAACGGAAGAAATCGATTATCTCAGATTGCTCGTTTCTATATAAGATGGAGGGCATCATCGTACTAAAATTCGGATAAATATTGGCTTTGTCAATTTTGTCCGAATTTTTATTACGGAGAAAAGCTTAAACGGCAAGAAAACGATACGACAAAGGGTTAAATCAACATTTTAAGTGACACGTATATTTCCCCCCTCCCCCCTACGATAGCCGTATCTAACGCTTGTGCGTCGCTGTCATATTTCGGCATTTTCCAACAAAGTTCCTGCCAAGTTTCCCGCAAAGCGAGAGCACAACGTGAAGAGGACGTGTTGAAGTGAATGAACCAAATCTTAACACGTTGGTACCAGTTTTGCGTAGGTTCCAAAAGTAGTGCAGTCTCCATAATTGATACTTTAAATTGCTTGCTATAATCTGGTAACTTTTACTGGTATTAAGTAATAAGGTTCATTTTTGTGAAATTTTGTTGCGATGAATCCAATATCGAAATTTCATGTAGATTCTTTTTCTGTCGTCAGTCTTTAGACTGGTTTGATGCAATCCTCCATCCCTTTCTATCCTGTGCTAACCTCTTAATTTCTACATACCCCTTACAACCCACGTTCTCAATTATCTGCTTGATATATTCTAATCTCTTCCTCTACAGTTCTTACCTCCGAATGTTCCCTTTACTAACAAATTAAACAATCCAGCATGTCTCAAGATATGACCTACCAGCCTGTCTCTTCTTTCTGTAAGCTTCTCCCACAACCTTCTTTTCTCACCCATCATTTCCAAAACTCGTTCATTTCTTACTTTGACTGTCCACTTAATTTTCAGCATTCTTCTGTTGCACCACATTTCAAATGCTTCAATTTTCTTTCTTTCCGGTATTCCTAAAGTCCATGTTTCGCTACCACAAAGTGCTGTGCTCCACACAAAGAGTTTTAAAAAGTTCTTTCTAATTCCTAGATCAATATTTGAAACTAAAAGGTTTCTCTTTCATGAAGGCTCTTTTTGCTAGTGCTATTCTGCTTTTAAAATCATTCCTGCTTCGGCCATCGGTTGTAATTTTACTTCCCAAGTAACAGAATTCACTTCTCCCATTGCATCCGATTCAATTTTTATATTCAATTTACTAGTGTTTGTATTGTTTCTGATACATTTCATCACTTTTGTCTTGCTTTGATTTATATTCAGTCCAAAATCTTCCTTCAGTATTTTGTTCATGCCATTCAGTAACTTCTCAATATCCTCGGCCTTCTCTGCTAACAAGACAATGTCAGCAGCAAATCGTAGCATACACCCTTTTTAACAGATTTCTCTCGCGATTCTCTACTTTTATTATAGCCACTTGATTCTTACATAGTTTATAGCGTATTCTTCTTTAGACCTGACTTCTTTAAAATTTTGAACGTCTTGTCCCACATAACATTATCAAACGATTTTTCGAAATCAACAAACTCCATAAAAGTATCTTTGTTTTTCTTGATCCGCCCTTCGAGTATTGATCATAAAGACACAATTGCTTCCCTTGTACCGAGATTTTTCCTAAACCCAAACTGATCTTCACCTACTACCTCTTGTACTACCGTTTCCATCCTTCTGTATATTATTCTGGTGAGCAATTTTGAAGCATGTATTGCTGGACTAATGGTGTGATAATTCTCATATTTTTCGGCTTGTGTTTTCTTTGGAAGTGTGAAGATATTATTTTAAAATCAGTTGGAATTTCTCTTGTTTCATAACTTTTTGATATCAGCTTAAAAATCTTTCGATTCCTTCCTCTCCTAGGGATTTAAGAAGTTCTACAGGGATCACCCCTATTCCAACTGCCTTTTTTTACTTTCAAGTCATTCAGAGCTTTATTAAATTCTGTCCTCAAAACAGGGTCACACCTTCCTTTTCCATTACACCATTGTTAAAGTCGACCCCAACATACACTTTCTCAATGTATTCTTTCCATCGGTTAGCTCTATCGTATGAGCTTAAAAGAGGTTTCCCATCGGCAGCTTTAATGTTCATACCCCTTTTCATTTCTCCAAAATTGTTTGATCTTTCTATAAGCAACATCTACTTCACCTACAACCATTTCCTTTTCTACAACCTCACACTTTTCTTGTAGCCATTTTTCTTTTGCTATTTTGCATTTCCTATTTGATTTCTAAATTGCCTGTACTGCTCTTCCTGCTTCATCCTGAGCATTTTTGTACCTTCTCTGATCCATCAGCTCAAATTTCTTCTGTGATCCAAGGTTTTTGGGCAGCTTGTTCCCTAAAGCCTGATGTTTCTTTACCAGCTTTCATTATTTCAGTCTTTAATGCATTCCATTCGTCCTCGGTTGAACTCCTTTCAGAGTTACTTCTTAGACCTCAGTATACGATTTCTGCAAATTTTTCTCTTGTGCTAGGTTGTTTCAGTTTATTCACATCCAGTCTGTTCTGCTTATGCTGCTTCCTTATTCGATTGAATTTCAGCCTTCACTTGATTATTATCAAATTATGGTCAGTCTGTCTGCTGGGTACGCTTTACAGTCTAGAACTTGATTCCTGAATCTGTTTGACCATGATATAATCTAGATGATATCTCCTGTATCCTGGACGTTTCCAGGTGTATATTCTTCTTGCATGGTTGTTATACAGTGCGTTTGCCACTACTAGCTTATCTTTCACAAAATTCTAGCAACCTGCTTCCTCGCTCATTTCTTTCTCCTAGACCAAACCTTCCTACAGTATTCCCCCCTTTTCCTTCTCCCACTATTACATTCGTCACCCATGATTATTACATTTTCCTCCCCCTTCACATGTCGGATTAATTCTTCAATTTCAGCGTATATTTTTTGTATTTCTTCTTCATCTTCCTGTGACATTGGCATATATACTTGTACTAATGTGGTTGGGACGGGCTTAGTTTCTAACCTCATCAAAATAATCCTGTCACTAAACTGTTCATAATAACTAACCCGTTTCCTACTTTCTTGTTAATCACAAATCCAACACCAGTGACTCCATTGACAGTTTGTGTGCTAATTATCCTGTGTTCCCCAGACCAGAAATCCTGTACATCCTTACATTTAATCTCACTAATCCCAGCAACGTCTAACTTAAGTTGTTCCATTTCCCTTTTTAAGTTTTCTAACCTACCTGTACTATTCAGACTTTTAACATTCCACGCTCAGACTAGTAGAGTGTTTCTATCCATTCTGATCACTCCTCCTTGAGCAGTCCCCACCCGGAGATCCGATTGGGGGACTATTTTATCTCCAGAATATTTTACCCAGGATTTTTCTTTCCAGTTTTTATCTGCAAAACTTGTCAAACTCAAGATAATTTGTTCGGTTAAAATTGCCGTTGTTTCTAATCAAATTCGTCATTGACTATGCATTTATGCTATTTTTAACAATAAACTACAACTGTTACTGATTTTTCACATAATTTGCAGGTTTCTGACACTGTTGTAGAGCCTTACAATGCCACCTTATCTGTACATCAGCTGATCGAAAATACTGATGAGACATTCTGTATAGATAATGAGGCGTTGTACGACATTTGCTTCCGCACACTAAAGATGGCCACTCCAACCAATAGTGATCTGAACCACCTGATTTCCCTGACCATGTCTGGTGTGACGACATGTCTCAGGTTCCCAGGTCAGCTCAATGCTGATCTGAGAAAGCTTGCAGTCAACATGGTGCCTTTCCCTCGTCTTCACTTCTTCATGCCTGGATTTGCACCACTAACGTCTCGTGCCTCTCAGCAGTATTGTGCTTTGAGTGTTGCAGAGCTTACCCAGCAAATGTTTGATGCTAAAAATATGATGGCTGCCTGTGATCCACGCCATGGACGTTACCTCACAGTTGCAGCCATATTCCGTGGCCGAATGTCTATGAAGGAAGTTGATGAACAAATGTTAAACGTTCAAAATAAAAATAGCAGTTACTTTG